>PVKU01008439.1:0-73812 GCA_004027475.1 Anoura caudifer
GGATGGGCTCAAATATCAAGAAGCCCAAGAAATGTGAGACAGTCAGGAGGGCTTTGCAGTAGCAGTCTAGCCAAAAGATAATGAACTTGGAACCAAGGCAAAAGCAGTTGGGATAGAAAGAGGGACGAGTCATGAGAAACATTCAAAAGTAGAAGTGCCTTGATGACGGGGGACTGTCGGGAGTGGAGAGGAGGGCAGGGTCACCCGGCAACGAATACTTTGGGAAAATGGTTTATGGTGCTGCCAGGACCTGAGACAGGAAACCCAGGTGGGCGAGATGGTTTGAAGGCGGATCGTTTCTTCTTTTAGACAGGTTGGTTTAGGAATGCTTGTTGAGAAGCGATGTAGGTAGTTGGAGAAGGTCTAGAGCTCAAGAAAGATGCCAGGATTGTTTGTTTAAATTTTAAAGTCGAGACATATATGAGCGTTGAAGGCACGTTGAAAAATGGGAACAACCAGGCGCCACCTATAGGCCGTTGCAGGAAAAGACCGCGATGAGCAACCTCAGAAGTAATAATAGGTAAAGGTCAAGCTGCGAGGTGGGGTGGAAGAAACCCCCCAAAGCCCAAACATGACTAGTCAGATATTTGGAAGAAAAGTGAGAGAAGTGGATGAGGCCTAGAAACCAAGAGAAGACAGACTTCAGAAGGAGGCTCAACACATCAGAGACCCCAGAAAAGACCAAAAACACCGGGACTAGTGAGAGGTCGCCCCTCAAGTCTGACAGTTTCAGTGGACTGGAGGGGAAGAAGTCTCTTGGGCTGAGAAAGAGGTGAGGAATTTACAGAAGACAATAAGCAAGAGCCACGACACAGACGTAGGAAACAGCAAGGTGTGTTCCATGAATATTAAGGGGCTTATCTCATTTTTGTGCGTATTAGAAAAACACACCCCACTGAGTAGACACGACCCCGAAAGCTGTGAGCCAGACAGGAGTACAGGCAGATTCTCAGCTCCCTTACCCCTCCTGCTTTTGTAACACTCCTGGGTGAACACTCCCTTTTAGTTGAAATGCAGAGTACAGAGAGCACAGCCCGAAGGCATAAAAATGGAAAGGCGTCTTATAGAGCACACTGGAAGAGTCTTGAAAGATGCTTGAGACTCTCGTGCTCGATTCATGGGTCAGCGGGGAACCACCCTTTTCCACGAGGTTCGCTTTAGGAAGATGAATTGGGTGTGGGAGACCTCCTCAGGTAGCGCACCGAGTTGTGTGGCTTTGTGCAAAAGGATCAGTTTTCCTTTGGTCTCATTTCAGACATTTTTAATGAAGTCTAGAAAATAAGAGGGAGGGGGTGTCAGAAAAAGCACAGAGTTTGTCTGTGAAGCATTTATTCCCAAACATAACAAGAATTCGTTTCTGCAGGCGCCTACTAGGCAGATACAGAGAGAGGCAGTCTCCACTCTGCTTGGCCGTGTGAGTTAGGGCCCTGCTTTCTGACCTGCTGAGGAACTTAAACGCTTTGAATGACTGTCGTGGCCTCTGCCTGGGGTCTTCCTCGTGATCCCTGTTGCTAGGAGAAGAGCTGAGTCCCAGACAACTGAAACTCGAAAAACTAGGAAGGTGGGTCAACCCAACTATTGGGCTTCACATACGTTCTCTCTCCCACTGATGCCATAAAAAGCTTATAAAACAACTACTGTCCAACCTGCGATTACTCCATTGTTTTCATACAGCTGTTAGTCTGGGGATGAATCAACAAAGGCGAGACAAAGGAGGAAGATAACAGAGGAATGAGAAGATACCAGGAAAATGAGTGAGTGTCCCCTGCGTGCCTTGCTCCGCATGACCAATGCGACCACCTTGTGTAACCCTTCTGGCCACCCGCCACCAATGCCAACTTCAACAGGTTAGAAACCGGAACCCCTTAGCGACTGGCCTTGTCCAATAATGCTAATGGCGACAGATCCAAAATCAGGGATGGAGAGGAAATTGTAAGAGCAGCCAAAGAAAAAGGACATGTGACTGGAGAAGAACAGGCCTGGGGTTTCTATCAGAGTCCCCAGCAGAAACAATATGAGTGAGAAGACAGTGAGGCCACATTTTAAAGGACGGGGGGTGAAAATGCTGTCAGTCTTTGGTCCTGTGCCCAGTGAGTATGCTTGGAAAAAACGAAAGCAAACAAAAATATTTTCAGACATACAAAAGCTGAAAGAATTCATCACCAGCCAACCTGAACTACAAGAATTGTTAAAGAAAGTATTTTAGGGAAGACAAAACCATCCTCCACGCTTTTATGAATGCATAGTTTCAACATATTAATACACAGCACATTTCCTAACGATGCGATTTTGGCCAAGTAGCAACATTTTTGTGCTTCCGCTTTCCGATAAGTTGGAGAGATTGATGGTGTGTATCTTCAAGGGTGGTTGTGAAGATTCAATTTGTGATGAGTGCATGTGCAGGTGCTCAGCCAGAAAAACGACGGGCCTAATATCACTATTACTGTTTGCTCTTATTTATGGTTACATATATCTGTAGTAAAAGAGAAAACCATGATGAGGAGGGTATTCACAGGGCAACCAGTAAAAAGAATCAGAGGAAAAGAGCAAAAGGCAGCTGAGCTGAAACGGCCCGATGACAAAGCACGTGACGAGTAAGGCCATGGAGCCCACTGTCTTTCCCGGCCTCATGAAAAAGAGAGGGGTGTTCTGACAAGAGAAGACAAGAGATGCTCTCCCTCCTGCAGGTGAGGAAGAGACTAAAGGGAGGGACCCGCCGTGGACCCACAAGCCAGAGCAAGCCCCTCCCGGGCACGGCTGGGCATGGACTCAAGCCTTGGGCACTGCTCACAGGTTTAGGCACAAACTCACACCAGCAGGAAGTTTCTAACGTTCCCATCTGTGAATGAGCTTCAGGGTCCCAGGGTCCCTTTGAAGTTCTGCATAAAAATGGACTATCTAGAAATACGGTGCGCTTGTGAGTGTGGGCATGTGTGCACAGGTGTGTTCAGGGAGAGGCCCCGTGGCCTTCATCAGATTGTCAGAGTAAAGACCTTGACCCCCAAAAGGATACAAATCACTGAGTCAAGATAAAGACAACTAAAACTAGAAAGCACAATAATTAGGTTGCTTGATTCTGAAAATGAGTTCTCTGCTGTCCCCAGGATTTTTGTCAGTCCCTGGGATTATCAAACCAACTAAAATGCCTTAAAGATTGCGGCAGACACCAGACCGTGACTTATTAATTGACCAAGAGAAACATAGTTGCTGTAAAACCTGAACTTCAGGGAAGGCACCCATGGCATTCTTTCTCTTGCGATCCAATTTTAAAAGGAAGCTACTGTAGCCCAAGCAGGCAGAATTAGAACTTAAAGCATTTAAATGGTCTCAGTGACAATTCCCCAGATAAGACAGACAACCTCAGGAGCCTTGCTCACCATTAGGATAATCCTGGCAAGGGGAAGAGAACACATGAATTATTGTGACCCTAGGGACACGTTCTTTTCTCTGGACAAAGGTAGGTGACCCTTAATCAAACAGTTTATGAGCTCTACATTGTTTTATGCTATCTATATTGTTTTCTATTACTATCTTTTTTCTTTGTCTCTTAACATTGTATGTGCTACTGCTGTAAATTGCTAACACAGTGTGGAAATGAAAAAAAAAATTCTTGGTTTTATAATGTGTCTATAAAAGTGCAATGCTATTCCTTTTATCCTCAAGGTCTAAAAGAATTCTCACATAAATTCAAGTACCAATCATAACAATAAACTTATTATTGCCAGACAAAAAAGTTTTTCCAATGGTTACAACTGATTTTTAATAGTGTAAAACACTCACAGACTGAGCCCTTGGCACTCTGACCCATCCAATGTCCCTCCCTCTACGTCCCTCTCCCCCCTCCCCCTTCACTGTGTGCCCCAGAGGAAGGAGAAACTAGGTGTGCACTTGAGTGTGCACGCACACACACACACACAAATAGGTTCAAGCATAAGGTCTTTGAGGTCCGGATTGCCACGGTCTCACCAGCTCCTTCTGGGACTACACCCCTATAAGAGACAACCGGTGAATCTCGCCACTAATTCACAGTAGATCTTAAACAAAGAGAAGAACTGTGTTCTACAAGAAACGGTAAAGAGGTAAACAATGATACAAAACGCTGTTAGAAGAGACACAGAGAGAGTGCTATCGGAGGGCCTATGTTTACGCACTCCATGCATATTTATGGCGCAGACGCTGCAGTCAGTATTGGGAGCATCATAGGAAAAAAAAAAGACAGGAAAAGTACCTGCCCTGACAAACGTAGTCTAATCAGATTTAAAATAATCAGGCATTTAGAACAGAGCATAAGCATGATGACAGATGTATTAGAATTCTGCAGAATTAGAAAGAGTTTTTATAAAACTAAATAGGCAGAGGGGAGAGGCGGAGAATAAGACAGTCCTAGCAAAGCAAACAACTCTTCCCCGGAGCCCTGAGGCATGAAAGAGCCCAGTGTTCTGGGCAACAGAGAGACAACATTGAAAGAGGTGGGATACGGAGAGCGAAGGAAAGTATGTGTAAATATAGATATTAAAGTCATAACATAAAAGAGTTCCCCTGCCCAACTCAGAAATTTGCACTGTGTCCAATGTCAGTGGTGCCCAATGGAGGTTTCTAATCAGGAATGAGCGCGTGTTCTAGAAACATCATTTCCAGTAAAGCTGGAGGACAGGCTGCAGTGAACTGAAATTCGTAACCTATTGAGATTCCGTTGCAGCCACCGGAGAGAGGTAATGAAAGCTTTATTGAACTGGTGACAAAAGGGTCTGGGGAAAGGGGCCAAATGGAGCCACATTTCTTATAAGAATCGTCACATTTCCTCCCCAGAAAGAGTGGGAGCGGGGCAAAGGAGGAGCGAGAGAGCAGTAAAACAAGGCAAAAGGCGATGCTGTCATTGAAGAACGCAGGAGACCGGGGCGTTCCGGGTGTTCGGGAGCGGAACTGCGGCGGCTGAGAGGTTGAAGCAATGAGCCTGCCTCTCTCCTGCCATCAGCTCTGGTGAGGGCGTTGGACACCACCCCACGCAGAGTTGGAGCGGTCCAGCAAATAGGCAAGGGGGCGGGGGGGGGGGCGGGGCAGACAAAGAGTTCGCTTCTTCCTCCAAAATCAAATTTTGAAATACGCAGTACAAAGTTTTTGATGGAAAAGCTTTTGAATTTTGAGATCCTGAATTTGGAGGCTCAGAGCAAGCCAGATGAGGGATGGAACGTTTAAGCCCTGAATAACAAACGCAGAAAATGTTCAGCTAGGTCACAGTCAATCTTTTCCACCTACCAGAGAGGAAGTATGGTTTTCTTGGGCCGGTGAAGAAGAAAATGGTCAGACGAGAAACTCATAGTTATGTACCCATGTGAGACCCAGAGCAGTGTACCCCCTATCTCTACCCCTGATTGAAACCTTGGAGAGGGGTGAAGTGAGGACAATACCACCCAGAGGGGGCACTGATGAGCAGGGAGGACCCAAAGACCCAGGCCAGGTTGGCTTAGCATTAGCCGAATACAAATGAAGGCATCGACCCTCCATGTCTCCAGATTGGCAGGAAAGAGCCTCCGAAAATTTCTGTGTCTTCATTGGGAAGGTCTCAGAAGTAGATGACAAAGGGCCAAGCAATCTGTTATGTGTTCCAAACAGCTGGAGCGTGATCTGTCTGATGACTCTTGGAGACCAAGCAGAGATGCAGTCATCTCAGCAGAAGACCACGAGGACAGACTCTCCTGACCTTGAACCAGTGTGAATGAGGCTGCCAAGCAGACACCAGAGAGAATAGGCACTGATCAGACAAAGCCCTCCGCCCGCTCCCACCCCACACGCCTGTTTAGGCCGCTGGAGCAAACCAGCAAGCCTAGTTGACTCTGGATCAGCTGAAACCAATCGGACATTTTCTGCCACTAGACAGCAAATTCGGTGATAGAATAAAGGCATGTTTTTGCTCGTAGAATTTCAGTGAGTAATGGAAATGTGGATCGTGCCTAAGAAGAAAAGTCTGGAACAGAGATCGCACTTTGGGAGCCGTTCCCAGACAGAGGGTACGTTGAAGTCACGGGAGTGGATGAGAAAGGGTAAGGACAGAACTCTCGGCGCAGCGGCATCCGGGGTTCAAGCAGAAAAGGACACAAAAATAGAGACAAAAGGCTCTCTTGTCTGCTCATTCACTCAGAGACGAGCAGAAAGGAATAATGGTGGAAGAGAGGGCAAGACGCCCAAGGTCACCGGAATCAGGCTGCTGTCGACCTCATCAAGAGAATTTCATGAGAATCATAGAGACAGAAGCCAGATGCAGCAGGTTCCGAAGAGGGTGGGAACTTGAGGAAGGGGGCCCAGGCTGGGTTGGAAACAGCGCGGAAAGGAAGGAGGGAGCTGGGGAAGAACTCGGGAGGTGATGTTCAGTTACTGGCTGCGTTTTCATTTGACCTTTGTTTTCATCCTAAAGACTTGTTTTTGTTTTATTTCGTTTTAGAGATGAAGAAAGGAAGTAGTATTGAAGATGGAAAGGCAGAGAAAAACAGATAAAAGAACGGACTGCGTGGTTTACGAGAGTAGTTGCGAGAATGTCAGATACTACAAAGTGAAAAAAGGCTTGGCCTCGGAACGGAGCGGCAGGAAGGGGCAAGTGTGCGAGGCGGGATCGAGGGCTGTGAGCAGTGAGGGCGCAAACTCTGAATCTCACTGTGTGTTTCCCAGGAGGAAGATGAGGTGTTGTCAGCTGGGGCAGCAGAGGGTGAGAGGAAAGGGGAAGGACCCAAGGACCCGAGAGTCCGAACCTAACCTGGGGCAAATCGGGGGCTGCGAAGAAACCTGAAAACCCGAGTGCCGCCTTTCAACACAGTCCTTTCTATGGCAAGATGTACCCGTCACCACAAGTACAAAGGAAACTGAGGCACGGTCCCCACCACCAGGTCTCGCGGGAGGAAGAAAGAAGGAGATAAACAACTGAAAGTTGCTGTGATGAGTCTGTTGGAGGAGGGGTATACGAAGACGTGACACTTTATTTAGGATTTGAGGGAGGAAGTTTTATAAGGAAGCAGGGAAAGGGTGGTTTCTAATTATAAACACAGCATAAGGAAATCACAGAATTATAAGCGGTGGAAACTTCAGGATGTGGCATGAATTTGGTGTGATGCTAGAATAGGGCGAGGAGAGAGGAAGGTTGAAGATCATAGTCTAGAAAGGTGGAATTAGAGATTGTGATGACATATTTCTAAAGTTTCCTACAGATTTTCTTCAGTGAAGTGTGATTTTAATGATGCAGGAGAACCCGGGACAGGAAGGCTCGCTGTTCTCATGAAACAGTATCGTTTTTAGTCCAATAGTAAAGTACGTTCAAAGGGGGAGATAAAAACGTTCTACCGTCGTGTTGCATGTAGTCACTTAAGTCTTCCGGTTGTGTGCCAACAGCTAGGTAGGTATCTATAGCCAGAAAGTGGTAGACACACACACACACACACACACAAATACAAGTACATAGATTACACAGATGATAGAAGAGAGATAATATGGAAAGATATATTTTCTGAAACCGCTGTCATTTGTTGGTTTCCTCTTTGGAAATCATAGTTAAGGCCATATTGCAGCCCTGGCCAGGTAGCTCAGTTGGTTAGAGCATCATCCCGATATGCCAAGACCAAGGGTTCAATCCCTAGTCAGGGCACATACAAGAAGCAACCAATGAATGCATAAATCAGTGGAACAACAAACCTCTCTCTCTCTCTCTTCCCCCCTCTTCCCCTCTATCCTCAAATTAATTTAAAAAATAATAAAAGACCGTGTTGCAGGGTCATCAGTTGAAAAGAGACACTGTTTCCTCTGGCTACAACAGGGCAGGTATTTTTGTTGATTTGCGGATGAAGACCCACCTGAGGGCTGGGGGCGGCCTGTGTCATGTCTGTGGACAATAGTTTGAGAAGCACAGTGCACTCAGTGATGCCCCTTCCCCAGCGCATCCCTGGAGCAATAGGATGACAAGGGACCATTAAGAACACCATGTGTGACAAGAGTGAAAATATTCAAGGACAGACCTCTCTGAAGCACTCTGCATGGCCTGGCGGGGTCTAACCAGTGGGCTTCCCTGTCTGGAAATTGCACTGTAATCCCATTCGGGCCGGTCTCTTCTGCAACGTCAGATTGTTCTGCCCTTTTCTAGTTAGAAAAAGTAAAGTGCCACTTCTATATTGGTTTTTCTTTCTTTTCACTGCAGAAAATGTGCAATTTCCTAAATCACTACACAGATTTATAACTCCTACCACGCAAGGATGTCTAAAACTCTTCCAACCAAAAGCAAGACGATTCCTTCCATAATTAAAGTGGAAACACCTTGAGAGAGCGCGCATTTATTAAGCACCTATTACGTGGGGGGTGACTTTCTTGCTTTGGGGGCTTGAGCTCGTTTAACCAAAACCACAAACCTCAGACAGGCAAGCTGCTAGCATTCCATTTTACACACAAGGAAGCTGAGGCAGGGAGAGGGTCAGTGACAAGCCCAGCACAGCCACGCTGTGGGTGGGGGACCAGAGATTTGCATCTGGACAATGTGGCACTTGAATCGCTGCCATGCATGTTCACAGGGAGCTTTCCCTGAGCTCTTGCTGGCGGGCAGGAGAAAATACACCTGACGGGGAGGGAGGAAACACAAATTCTGAAAAGAAGACTAGCAAATGCCACGGCAAAAAGAGGCTAGAGGCATCACATCACCACCTCAGTGACGTCACGGTTTTGTCCTGGGCACAGGGTCTCCTTGGAGTCACTCTGGTGCGTCTTTGCCCCCCAGGCCCATGTTCGTGAAGGCAGGGTGCCTGAGACCCCCAGGATCTTCCCTCAGGGTCTTCCCTCAGGGTCTTCCCTCAGGGTCTTCCCTCAGCGTTCCCTCCCAGCAGCTCTGAGCAAGCTCTGCTGCATTTTAGGCTGATGAAAAGCATCCTCAACTGATAATTTATTAGTCTGTAACATAATCCATTTTAGAAAGTGCTAAATAAGTGTGGGGTAATCATTTTTTATAAATGTTCTGTTATCTCTGTTAAAGGCTGTAGTTAGAACTAATGAACATTTATTACACCCCGACATCTCCACACATGTAAATTTTAAGTGCTAAAAAATGTCCTATTTTTTTCTGAAGGTTAATGCCAGGTTGTTGACAAATGCTTTATCAGAAATAAGCTACGCATGGATTAAAGAATACTCGATTTTCATGTCAACAAAGCGGAGCTATTTAAAGCTGGATTCCAATGAGCTTCATGGTTTTCCTAAGTGGTTTACAGATCTTGGAGCTGTGCAGGTCAGCGTCAGAACCTCCCTAGATCCATATCACATGACCCAAAAACCTCCTTTCTTAGGAAAAAAGAACAGAAGATCATCAGGGAGGAGACCAGGGGCCAGGTACCCCCTTGGCAGGTTTCTGGTCCCAGTAAAGGCCAACACAGGTCATGTGGTCCTGACCCCCGATATGAAGCAACGTTGAGAAAGTTTTATTATTCCTCTGCACTGATAATATGTTCTCTAATCAGGGGAACTGACCAGAAATTTAAATATTAGGTTGACCAAAAAGTTCATCTGGTTTTTTCCGTAAGACGGTTCTAGCAGCACTTAGCTACCTTTAACTTCAGGTGAAACAATTTTGTTAGATTGTATAGTGACAGCTGTCATATCAGCATGCATTTTTTAAAAAATTACCAAGAATGGTGAATTTTTGTGTAGCCATTTTAATAATGAAGATGGAAAAATATACAGCAGTTTTGACATAGTAGTGTGCTTAATTATTTCAAGAGAGGTAAAAAGGCAACTGGAGCACACAATAAAAGATGCGTGCAGTGCCTGGGGAAGGGGCCGTGACTGAGCCAATGTGTCCAAAGTGGTTTGCGAAGTTTCGTGCTGGACATTTCTTGCTGGACGATGCTCCATGGTCGGGTGGACCAGTTGAAGTTGATAGGGATCAAATTGAGACGTTAATTGACAACAGTCAACGTTATACCACATGGGAGGTAGCCAACATACTCAAAATATCCAGATTCATAAAGTTTTTGGTGAAAATGAAAATATGCCTTTGATTTTACAGGAAAAACTAAATGGACCTTTTGGCCATCTCAATACACAGTATTAAATGTCCCACCAAATTTGCCAATTCTAGGTGCATTTACCAGTAACTGGCCCACTGAGCAGGGAATCGTGAATGTCATGCCAAGCCCACGGACTACACCCCCCTATGGCTCAGTTTTTTTCTCTCCCAAACCGTATTTCCCTTAGGTGACAACAAAACCCAGACAGAAGTGGTTGTTATGATTATTATTAATGATTCCGTCTTGCACATGTCCTGCTAATTCTAAGTCGGCAGAACTAGGGCTGTATAACAAGAGCATCATTTCCTGTCCACGTGTCCATTAGACAGTCATCTAACCGCTACAAGGCCCTGCTTTACGGAATGCACAGGTGTGAGCAGGATACCACCCCCGAACTCAGGAGTTTTATGTTCTAGAAGGAGGGGGCAGACAGCCATCCCATATACACGAATGACAAAACTTCCGAGGCAAACGCAATAGGGTCATAAGGAAACGCGGCAAGTCGCCGATGCTATGGCAGAGGCCTCTCCAAGAAGCTGGCGTTTTGGCTGGGACCCGGATGGTGAACCAGTTTGACACCTGAAGTTGAAGAGGGTTCTGGGCACAGATAACTGCAATTGCAAACGCTCTGAGAAAGCTAACACTTGGCCTGCCCGGAGAAGAGAGAAGGACAATGTAGAGACACAGAAGGAGAGAAGCAAAGACCCACGGGAAACGCTCCTCCATTGGGTAGAGCTTTGAGGGACAGGTAGGAACTGGGGACTACATTACAATGACAGGAGAAAGTCTTGGGAGGGTTCTACGCAAAGGAATGATAAGAATTTGACACACGTTTTAGGAAAATCTTTTTGGCCAATGATTGGAAAAAGGCCTTGGGGTTTGCGGTGGAAACAAGAATGGTGGATGAAAGATCCGTCAGGAGATGTCTCAGGTAATGAAAGTGAGAGTTGATGGGAAATTCACCAGCGCAGTAAAGACGCTGACAGGTGATCAGATTTGGGAAATCATTCGGGAGAGCACCAGTAAGACCTCTTGATGGATCACGTATGGGATGTTACAGAACCTGTGTCCCATAGCGTTAGCAGCTGCCCCAGGCCGTAAAGTACTCGCTGAGCTGGTCGAGGAGCTACTTCTAGCAAGAACAAATGATGTAGCCATGGATGGAATAGAGGAACGTAGTGACATGAGTTTTTTCTTGTTTTGTATTGCAAAGAGTTAAGAAAAAGTATGCTCAACTTGTCTGTAGGTTAGGAAATTTTTTAAAAGCTGAAAGGAGGAAAAAAGCATGATCAGCAAATAAATAGAACATCAAAAATTAACACTGAGCGTTCCAAAGAAGCCATTGCCTTTCTTATTTTCTCTTATTCAAAAACAATTATTGTGTGAAATACATGCTTCTTATACAACCATTCATGTCAAACGGTGTAGGTGTCCTCATGCATGTCTAGAGAGGCGAATGGAAGGATGGTCAAACACATCAGCGACCGTAATCTCCAGCTAGCGGATGTCCAGTGACTTCCATTTTCCACTTACACACTTTTCCGTTGTTTGAAGTCTTTATAAGGACCAGATGTCAAAGACATGTAATCAGAAAAAAAGTTGCACTTAGAAATCTCTGCATGAGCCAAGGGGAGGTCAGTCTGTATGAGAGGTAGCTTTCAAACTCTTCCAAAATGAAATTTACTGGAAATTTTGATCTGCTTCATCTTGTGGCATTAAATGCAAATGCAACCCCCTACTGAGCGGATATGGGAACATATTTGATTCTCGATGTCTAATTCTTCACTGAATCCATCATAAAAACTAATCTCTAGATTCTTAGCCGGTAAAAATGATCTATCTTCATTTTCTCTTGAGCTTTTTGCTCTAGCCGCTGAATTCCTATTCTTCTTTGTACACAACGCATGTAGCTGTTGAAAATGGATTTTAAAATTAGCCATTTTCAGAGAAGCATTTGACTTACACCAGGATGCGAGAAGGTCACAGCTTGTCAAACATGCCAACTACTGTTAATATTTTATTGATTCTAGAGAAAATCATTTTCAGCTGTGCTAAGCACATCTCTTATTGTGTTTCCAAAATCCAGACAGAGCAGTTGAGAGCAGGCTACCATCATCCTGGTCCCCAACAGAATTACTTTCACCTAATTGCACTGTGGTGTATGGTCATCAATCAATGTCAAAGGTGATTGCATGAAACCGTTCTCTAAAATTCACAGTTACATCCGTTTTCAGGATTGGTGACCCAGGTTCTTTTTTACGTTGTCGGCGGTCCTTCCCAGGAGAGATTTCCGTCTGACCAGAACATTAATATTGTCTGCTAATTGCACTTTTGCAGGGTAAATGATTATTTTCTTACAATTGCTATGAATCCTGTGACTCAAGGATTTTCCTTTTTGTTTAAGCTCTAAAAATTCCAATATATTTTGGGTTAAAAAATACTTAAACAGGTCATTACAGTCTTCATGTTGACTTTTTTTTGGATTTTTTTTTTTTTTGTCCCAGGCTGTATAGATTCACTGTTACATTTATCTTATGTAACTTTACAAACTTCTAAGGAAAACCCCATATTGGACAAATTACTTGTCCTCCCTGAATCTGAGTTTCTCCATTCTAGAACTTGAAGGTTGGATTACAAAATACCCAAATTTCTTTCCTTCCATAATTGTGAATAATCAGATAGAAAAAAAAATATGCACCTCAGCTTCTGAGATAGAGAAAAGCTACTTTTACCCCTCAAATCCCAGCACAGAAGCAGCTGCTGACTCCGCCTACATGTAACAGCCGCTCTGCCTCCAGGAAACAGAAAACCCAATCCCTACTCTGTCCTGGTGAGTCGCAAAGTCACCCTCGTTAGCACCGGACTCTCTGAGAAATATCTTTGAGTTCTTGACCCTTCGAAGCCTGTCCGAGGTGCTGCAGCCCCCCAGCAGTTTGCAGCCTACACATCGGTCATTCCGTTCATAACCGAACCCCCACGATGGGCACAGAAAACAGCCCGGGGGGCAGCAGTCAGAAAGTTCTGGGGAGCACTGCATGTTGGCCTGCACCCCTGCCGGCTGCCTCTGTTCTCCACCTTGCGAATCCAGAAAATCACGAAGTCGCCCTGTCCCCCGACCCGATACCAGCTCCCATCATGCCGAGCTACCGCGAGCCCAAAACACACGCACGGGAGATGCGGACGAGCGAAACGTTGAAAGAAGCACCGCCCTGCAGATCCGCAGGGAGCTGTGAAGGACGGCGGTACTTTCCACGCTACTTTGTGCTGTGCCTGTGCCAACCGCTCCGACCGCGTCTGGCTGCGAGCACTGGCGATATTTCACCAATCGTATATCTGCCTCTTGAGGTTTTAAAGTGATTTGCAGACTGGAAACTGCTGGGGAAGAGTGCTTCCGGGACTCTCCCACCCCTGCAGAGTAGGAACTGAGAAGCTGCAGGCCCGTGGCCCCGAGGCCTGCGACCACCCCGCTCCGGGGTCTTTTCTGGAGACTGATTGCTCTCTCGGACGTCCCTGAGCTTCTTCCCTGCACCTGGTATGAGGCGACCCTATGGCACTGGATGCTGTGGGATCTCCGCCCGACTGAGAACCCTGCCATTTAACCAACACTTTTCTTTACCTGCTTGTAACCTACTTCCTGCTGCCTTCCAAATAAGGGGCTCACTTAAAACGTGAACGCTGCCCTGATTGGTGCAAAAGGCAAAATACTGCTCTTTCCATTGAGGTAGCAATGAAATAGACAATGTAAAATTTCAACTCTTGCTCCATAGTCTCGGTTTTGTTTCCACATGGTCTTCCTTGGCCATCTTTTCCTGCTGACTTTGCCACGTTCACGCCCCATGTTTTCCTTTCTTTCATTGCAGCGTCACCGCAAAACGGTGCCCGGGAGAACTAGAGAACCACAACAACACAGATGCCTGGTCACGACTCTGCGCTCGGTTCTCTTAACTGAGCTCTTCGGCTTAGATTCCCTTCCCACCTACAAATGACAAGAAGGAGATCACCCACATTTTGTGAGGCCTGCAAGTGTGAGCAGATTCTGTATGTGTGTGCTGTGTGCACATGTGTGCACATGCATGTAGAAAACAGCTTATCAGTCCTGACGTCTGGAACTGCTCCAGTAGCCTCCACACGCGGATTAGCCTTGTGGGCCTGACTTAACTGCCTGTGCCCCTTAAATGTGGGTCTAGAAGCTATAGAGAGAGGAGGTTGGAGATTTACAGTTTCCCCTCCATTCTTTCTACAGTGCATGGGAATCCAGGGAGAAATAAAATCCTCAGGAAAAACCTGGATTCTAATAAACTAAATTGAAGGACGTTGATTTTTAATCCTCTCCATCTAAGACTTCGAAGTTTCCAACATGTAGCATACTCCGCAATTTAGAAGAGACATATTTTACACTGCTGATACATATGTAATTTAAAAAGTGTAACATCATGAAGTGAGCAAATCATTATTATTGCAAATAAACCAGGGTTCCAAAAACTCTGAACTTGCGTTAAGCTCATACGTTTGCACCGCCGTGAACTCCGGTGTTAGCTGGCCGTGTGGCCGATACGAAGCCTGGCTGGCATGACGGGGACCCCTGCTCAGAGAACCGCAGGCTGGATCAAGGCGTCAGAACAGTTGAAGTCTCCTCTGGAGGTTCTGAGGGAAATGCCTCTTCCAAGCTCATTCTTGTCATTGGCAGAATTCGGTTCCTTCTGTTTGTAGGACTGAGGTCTTGTTCCCTTGCTGGCTCAGTCAGGGGCTGCTTTCAGCAACGAGAGGCCACTCACATTCCTTGCCCATCATCAAGCTACCCACGGCACATTGAATCTTTCTGACCCTCTTCAGGTCTCTGGTCCTCTGCAACCTCTCACTTCAAGACCCACAGGTAAAAGACACACGCAGTTAGACCAAGCCCACGTGGATAAACCCTGTATCTTAAGGTCAGTTGATTTGGGACCTTAATTAAATCTTCAAAATCCACTGTACTGTTTAATGTAATATAAAATCAGACTGAATAACATTTAATGAATGATACATGATCAACAAAAATTGCATGCAATGTCATTGACAATGTGACCCAAGTTAGGAGTGGTTTAGAAATTACCTAAAGAGATGTTTGGTTCATGCTCTTTGACTGTGGTTCAAAATTAATTATGCTCAGTATCACTACATCACTGGCTCTGTGCAGGAAAATACGGGGCCATTATTACCATTCTTCTTGCATTGAAGGCAAAAAGCAAGACGTGCAAGAGACTTGGGATTGCCATTGAAACCAGATGGAGAAGGACCTATCACACTTTAAAGCCTCCGTGAGCAAAAGAAAGCCTTCCTGCTATCAGCTGCAGATTAAAAACACCAACCCAGCAGGTCTTGCTTAACCATCGGCTGGCTGCGGAGGATGCTGTCCATGAACTAGAGCAGGCAAACTGCGTGCCCGGAGACGGCACCCGTTTCTTAAGCCGTAACTGCTGCAGAAGAGCGCCTGCCGGTCCAGCAGGAGAAGTTACAAGATCAGAGCGCAGGTGGTAAAAGTGGGCCTGCAGACAGGGACTCAGACGAAATTCGGTTCACTGGGAACCCGGTCATGTCGCCCCATTGCTGCATGTCCAGCTCCAAGGTTTATGGACACATTTTCTCAAGAGATAATGTGACATAACAGAGCCTGGAGATAAATTAGAGTAGAAATATAGATTAAGAAGGCAACACCAAGGCTGCCTCCGAGCCATTCAGAAAGTGGTTCTCCAAGCAGCGCACAGAACTTCTGCGGGCAGAATTGGACCCCTGGGCCAGCAGCCCAAGCACTGACCGAGTCTCAGCCCAGACGCCGAAGAGCGGCTACCCCTCCCCAGCAGTCAGCTGCAATTAGAGATGGAGGAACACGGAATGACTTATCACAGTCCAGAAGGATCCTATTCCGGGAGAAAGAGAAGAACCAGATCTTGCCCCCACACTGGTCCCAAGTAAAAGTACCCCTTGTTGCAGAATACACGGGGTCATGACCTCAGGAGAAATCTGCTGTGGCACACAGTGCCATAAAGTTAGAAATCCTGCATTTTAGCTCCATGCCTCTAAAATAAACCCAGCAAACATTTTTTATTAACATGTCAAGTTTATTTTTGAATCCTCTCTGGCTAAAAGGCAAATCGGGTGCACCTGTATCTATAAAAGTCATATTTTTGATTCCCCAACACTTTATTTTTCAGGGGTTTTTTTTTTAAATGCCTAAGTTAGCCATATCACTTTGGATTTCTGATCATGCAAAGGGACATTTTTAGTGAAAACCTGAACTGCTTTCAGAGTGTCTGTGCTGGTTCAGCTTGCTCCCCCTCACACGGTAGGCGGGGGACTTTATTTCGAGGCGAACAGCAATACCGAGTGTCTGCATTCATCCTAATTATCAGCACAGAGCATCTAAAGTGAAGCCAGCCTTGCCTTGCGCGCTGGGGAAAACACGCGGCGTTTTCAACAGGCTCTACTCACGAATTGCTCCATATTTCACTCTGGGTCACCAAATCCATGGGTGTTTTTCTCTCACCCACCGATTTTCCAGTTCTCTGCAGATACCAGTGGGGTGTCTCTCAATGTAACACAGTTCTGACACCATTCACCTGGAGGCAACTTCAGCTCCTACAGGCTGAGGACTCAGTCCCACGAGATTGCCCTTCCCCCGCTCCAGACGCCCACTGCCAGCCCAGGCTCTCACCTGTGCGTTGGACCCACATTGGAGGTTCCCAGCAACCCCTCCTCCGGCTCAATGACGTGCAAGGGTGGCTCACAGAACTCAGGAGAAGACGGTGCTTCACTGTTACTTATTTGCTATAAAGAGATACAACTCAGGAACAGCCAGTTGGGAGAGCTGCCTGGGGCAAGGAAGGGGCACCAAGTTTCCATGGTGCCAGGGAGCCCCGTGATCCCAGCACCTCCAAGAATTCAGCAGCCTGGAAGTTCTCGGAGCCCTGTTCTTTGGGGTTCTTAAGGAAGCTGCACTAGATGGGTGGGACTGATTAAATCCTAGGCCATGAGCAATGAGGTTATCTCCAGCCCCCCCCACCCCCCTGCCAAGGAGAAGCAAGTTGTGGCTAAAATTCCAGCCCTCTAATCCGGAGGTTGGCTGCCCCCGGCAACCAGCCCAGCCCTGAGGCTCCTCAGCAGCCTGGCCACCTGTCACCCCCTGGCAGATAGCATACCAAGAGGCACATTCCTCCACGCTCCAAGGGTTTTAGGAGCTGTGCTCCTGGAATCACCTTGGCTGAAGGTGAAAATATTTATTTCTTACTATACCACAGCATCACACCTTAGCTTTTTAAAACTCGTAACACAGTTGGGTTTACATCTACTATTAACATCTGAGAGGTGGAAACATAGGAAATCGCGTTGGTCTAAATTTACTTTGCATTAGGTTTTACCCATGAGTTAAAGGAAAGTAATGCTAGAGACCACAGGGTTTCTCTGTGGGCAATGCAGTCTGAGCCACATTTTAGGAAAAAATTCATGTGTTTCTAGAATGGCCATACATATTGAGGACTTGGAGGAACGAATATTTCCCTCAAAAATTGACTAAACTAAATGGACATTTATGTTTATGTCAGAGTCGACTGTTAAATTAAACTCTAGGTTTCAAAAATCCCTCATAACATACATTACAAATATACTTTATGTTACATCACACATATGGAGAGAAACACCCATAAAACTTGTGGAGAAAAATAAAGTTTCTCAAGGACTTTTAGAAAAGCCCACTTTCATGTTAAGGCTGCGGTACAGTTTGATGGGATTTCCCTTGAGTTTATTTAACAAAGAGAAGGAAACTTAGGAAACAGTTAAAGAGACAAAGAAACACGTAAGGATGTGGTGTCGCATTCTGTCCATTTAAATGGTAAGCAGACCTGTCCGATGCTGACATGCTCTCAGTTCATCCTCACTGTAACGGCCCCGATTTTTCTAGTTACTGCCCTCTCGCTTCAAAATTAAATACCTTGCTGCCTTTGACCTCAGTGGGGTTGCCAACTATTTCAAAAGGCTATTCAGAAAAATCAGCTCTTTAATTATCTTAGATTTCACATCAATTTAAATAATTAGGATGGGATAGACCCGGGTCTTTAAAACAGATTTGGACCAAACTTTCCAAGAGCCAGCCACCTTTCCTCATCCTAAGGAAGCCCATCAAAGAGGTAGGTTTGTTAAAAATGGCTTCAGGACTAACAGATGTGGTCTTAGAACTTCAAAGCTATCACTTGCTTAGTTTAATTTAGCTATTTTTTGCTTAGAGGCCACACATAGGAAGCGCATACAAAGACTACATAAAGAGAATTATTGAAAATTCTGAAATGACCCTCCCTGTAAAAAAAAATAGAAAATAAAAAAAGTCAGGTGAATTTAAAAAGGAAACGTCATTAAATCACATGACATCGGGTGGACAGACACGTGGTTCAGCAGCCCGCTTCCTGGACACGCGCCCACGCAGCTGAACCCCAGCTTCCCTTGGCGCAGACTCGGCACCACCAGTGGTGAAGAGCAGGTGGCTGGGAGGATAGAGCTCCTCCCTCCAGTCAGACCTCCCTGTGCAGAGCCCTGTGACACTCACATCCCAACACCCTGCCCTTGGCCTCTCGGCGGCCTTGGTCTCAGCTTCTTCTACCACTGGGCTTTGTCAGACAGAGAAGTGTCTCTGATGAATAGCTTACGTTGGCTGATGCGAGATTAATGGCATTTTATTGCATAAGAGCATTTAATTGCTAGGGATATGAATTTGCATTTCACGTCCGAATATTTACATTGTTCCCCTGCTGAAGTAGTTTCAGGCTTCAGCAGTTACTGAACCTAATTTCATGTTTCTGTGATAAGGTCAGACGGAGGCAGCACGGAGGCCGGCAGAAGACGCGGGTTCCTTCTGGGCTGGGGCCGCTGACGGACGCGATCACTTCGGAACACCTTTGGTGAGGGTCCAGGCCCTCCGGTCCTGCTGACTGACCCTCCGCCACCCGTTCCCCCAGACCTGAAGCTCTCCCCACCCTCCCTCCAGACCCCTAGAACTCTCTTTCTGGAAAGTTCTGCCCTCCTCTATCAACGCCTTCTTGCCAGCACACGTGTTTCCTTTGCTGGTCCATTTGACATTACTGTGGTCCAGTTGGTCTCGGTAACATTTTCAACCGTCATAGCCCCATGACGATGACTTGGAGCCCAGCCCGGCACCCCTGCTTGTTACGGTCCCCATTCTGCGCGGCCTTTTCGGGAGAGTCCCCATCTCAAATACTCTGCCCTATTGTCCTCTTCAGCGCACTCGTATTTATCAAACCATCTGTCCTGCATTTTAGTTTCTCACATAATGCCCTGGCACTCGTGGCTAGAATTGGAAATGCCTTGTTCTCATGGAAATAATAGTACAAATGTTGCTAAGACTCGCAGGCGAGGCTCAAAGCTCATTTAACTCATCATTGAACACAGTGCCGTTAATACTAGCAAATACCTTCTCGATTAATCCACAGGCCGACAACGATTTTACGGCAGACACAGGTTTTGAGAGCGTCCCAGTACTTGGGGCTGAAGGGGGTTGAGAGCCAACATCCGGTGAGAGCAGGTGGTGCCAGAGAACATGTGAACGACTGTTAGGCGTCGTATATATGTGTTAGGCTTTTTCGGATTGTAAGGTGCCAAGATATATCCAGTTCCTGTCAAGCAATGAAAGCTGATTGTAGTAATATCAGGGAAGTAGGCAAGAATGGAAAACACGTCCGGTCATGAGAGAGACGAGTCACAGGGAAAACACGGCGTGAACCTGAGGACAGACGCAGCGCCGGCCGCCGAGACCTGAGGTCTCTGCCCTCTGCGGCCCTGCTCGGCTTCTCAGCTGCCCTCCGTCTGCCTCTTTCGACCTCCCCGGCCACCGCTTGGCCCCCCTGCCACTCTGCCTTAGAAACGCCCAGGTGAGAGGATGCTATTGCTGCAGACGGTCTCTGTCGAAGGCGCAGAGTGCCATGTCCCGGCTGCTGTCCACTCGATAGACAGCGGCTCTGGGAGAAGTCCCCCAACCCTCCATCCAGTCGGCTCAGTGATGGTGTGAACTGGGGTGGCCATATGTCCTGGTTGGTCCAACACAGTCCCCACCTGCCCCTGTTATCCTGGTACCGTGGATGGCGCCTCTCTGTTCTCAAGTGTCTGGTTTGTGTAACAGTTTATATGGTCACTCTGTGCAGAATCACACTGAACCAAAGCATGAGATTTCCAGGTCAGAAAAGACCTGTAGGAAGACGAGCACCAGCATTTACCCCCACCATCTGTGCCTCAGCGAGGGCCGATCAATTAAACTGCGAGGTTTGGCGCTAATTCTACCAATAACACGCAACCCATCAGTCCTGGATGCAAGCAACATTACATCCCTTCAGTCAATATATTTTTTACCTGGTTGGTGTAGCTCAGCAGATTGAGTGCAGGCCTGCAAACCAAAGGATTGCAGTTCAATTCCCAGTCAGGGCACATGCCTGGGTTGCAGGACAGTTCCCAGCAGGGAATGCACGAGAGGCAACCACACATTGATGTTTCTCTTCCTCTCTCCCTCTCTCCTTCCCTTCTAAAGATAAAATAAATAAAATCTTTTTTAAAAATTTAATTGTAAAAATATATATATGTATATTTTTTCCCATGGGTCACCTTTATGTCCCAGGCACTGCAGATCCAACAGTGATCAAAACATACAGAGACTTTCCTCCGCTCCTGTGGTGTTCATTTTGTTCTGGTCACGTATTTTCCCACTCGTGGCAAATATGTACTGGATGCTTCTATATGCGGGGCACCCTTGTCCTCATACTAAATACATTATTTCATGGTATCCTCAACATAACTCCATGCAGTGGGTCCCATTATTGCCACCGTCATCATCATCATCATCGTCATCATCACGGTGGTCGGGGACTGAGCCATTGAGGAGTTCAGAAGCAAGTGACAAGGAGCCTCGACCAGGTGACTCGTGCACCAAACTGTTGCAGGTTTGATTCCCGGTCAGGGCACATAAGTAGGTTGCGGGTTGGATCCCCAACCCAGGCATGTGGAGAAGGCAACCGATGGATGTGTTCCTCCCTCACACTGACGTTTTTCTCTCTCCTTCGCTCCCTCTCTCTCTCCCTGCCCCTTCCCATCTCTCTAAAGTCAATATACACATCTTCGGGCGAGGACTGAGAAAAGGAAAAAGAAACAAATCAGGATGAGACAGCCAGCGAGTGGTAGGCCTGGGACTGGATCCCGGCTGGTCTAGTTTGGGATCCCACTGGTGACCACGGTGTTACACCACTTCGCCATCTTCAGCAAAATGTATCAGATGAAACATTTGTCTCTGGAATCTATAAAGCACACTTTCTACTCAGTAACAGAAAGACAGCTAGCCAAGATCTAAACAAACCCCCCAGGAAAGAAGACATTCAGTTGTGTATATACAATAAGCACAAGAAAAAACTCTCAGTCTCATCAGCTATCAGAGAAACACACGTGAGAACTAGTGTAAGAAACCACTTCGCACCTGTCAGGACAGATGAAGTTCAAGGCTGACAATACCGGGTGTCGGTGAAGATGTAAAGCAGACACAGGGGTGAGAACACACAAACTCCGCACGGACGGTGGCCGGGTGGGGGCTCCATTATTTTTCTCATTAGCATCTTAACAAAGTGATGCTGAACCAAACAACGCTATTCAAGGACCTTATACATAGTGTCCGCTTTGGTCCCCACTTGCAGACTACGAGGTAATTATCATTACACCCTCACCGAGGCTGGGAGCCTGCCCAAGGTGGGAAAGGCGTCCGAGGACGACTCAACTCGGAAGGGGCAGGGCAGGCATTTGCACAGTCTGGCATCAAGACTCGGGTATTTTCTTTTCGCCGCACTAGTATTTTCTGAGACGTCGGCAAGTTGAGAGAGTATTTATAACCCAAAGGGGAACTCTTTCATATTGTGTGGCCTGGAGCAGAACCATCGGAGAGCATGAAGTGCCCCTGTGTCTAATTGGTGCGACGACCCTTGCACCTGACGGGCCTTCCGCTTGGCGTGGCCCTGCAGGAAGTCGTCCAGGAATTGTCAGAAGTGCTTCCCCTGCTCCCGCCACCCTCGCCTGGTTGAGCTGCACCCACCTGTCCCCGGCCTCAGCTGAACTGCCCTGTTCTGGAAATAAAGCCGCCCCTAATACCTAGCTGGGAACCGAGAGACAACCCTCACCTTGCCTTCCCCAAGCGAAGTCCACGCGGCAAAATTCTTTCCCTGACTGGGGCATTTTCCCTTAATTAAGTGGGACGTGAACGCTTGCATCTCGTCAGCTGATTTTCCTAACTCTAACTTGTTAGGTATTCATTAAAAACCAGCCAGAAAGTACACTCATTGGAACTCTCTGGAGCCTTTCCCCCTCTATCTCAAAACAGAATAAAATAATTACCTTAAGCTAACGAAGGCCTTTTGTCCAGCCGTGTGAGGAGGGGACAGCCAGCCAGTCCCTCTGCGGTGGGTCCCAGCCTCGTAAAGACAGAAGTGAGGCTGCCGGACCCCAGCTCAACACTCAGCAGCATTTCTTCTTTCCGTGGTGTTTGGCCGAGCGTCCAAGAGCACCGCTGAGGGTCACGACCTTCGTCCACAACAGGATGCTATGGACTACTTACCTCGCAAAACGGTAGCTGGGCTTCTGGAAGCTCACGTACGCATGGTGCTTAGCATGAATCTGGCATGAAATGCATGGAGACCAAACAGTAGCACCTCCCCCCATCCACCCTTCTGTTTGTACAGTCAACCTAAATGTCTTGGGTTTCCGGTCCAAAGCTGTCACGGAAACCAACCTTAGATTGTTTTTTGTTTCTTGTTTGTTTCCCCGCCCCCCGGGGGTATCCTTTTTCTAGAAGCCTTTAAACATTAACAGAACATTTAAACGAATATGGCTTTCTTTGGAATCCAAGCCAACATGGAGAGTACAGAAACCAAACTGGTGGGTAACACGAAACTAGAGAGAAAGTTAATATGCTGCACGCTAGCTTCAGGAACCAAAAAGGGTTTCATCGAATCTAATTACGGGCTGCATCTGGCTAGAATTTAGTGTGAATAAATAAATCTAGAGCACAAGTCCAAAAATATAGTAGCGGGCACATCACCGTTTGGGGATTTAATTTTGTACAAGATTCATAAGGGTCAACAACGCATGTGTACTTTTTGCATCCTGAAATGGAATATATTTTTAAAGCATGTGGTCAACTTTAATTCATCTTCAAAATGTGGAGGCTGCCCCAAATTATCCTGCTTTATCTGCATTACTGGGTAGAGAGTATCAGAACAAAAAAGATGATCCTGCTTCACCCTGCGCTAATCAGAACGCAGTGAGCAGCAGTTCTGGGTATTAGGATGGATGAGATTTGGGGGACTCTAGAGGGAGAGCTGAGCAGAGTGTCCGGGAGGGGGAGACCCTCCAACTCGGGGGCGCACGAGCTGTGGCTGAAGTCCCAGCAGAGGGAAAGCTTGTGTGGGACTTCGAAATTGGCCTCATCTATTACGACAAAGAGAAATTAGCCTTTTGTGTGTGTGTGTGCCCCAAGGAGCAACATAAAGAACAATGAGGATTATTTTCTGGGAGCCAGATTTCATTTCAATATAAGGAAAAACTTCTTAACGATTATGTCTGTTATTAAATCGAACAGCCTCGCTTATAAATAGGTTCCCATCACTGGTGGTTTTTTAAAACAAACGCGTTAGAGTTTTCTCTCATTTGGAAGATGTTTCTAACGTGCCTTCCAGCCCAAACCTCTCGTTTAGGGATGCAGTGGGGGTGGGGGGATCAGCCCCTTCATCCAGGGCCTTCTGTAAACACATGGATTCTGGAGGGAAGCCTAGAATGCGGGATTGTGTGATAGGGTCTAAATGAGACCTCTCTATACATTATACACAGGGTCTGGCACAAGCAATGCCCCCTTTTTTATGACAAAAAAATTTATTACAAAATCAGAAGCATGTCATTCTGTAACATAACGATGTCACACTCAAGCACACCTTATGACATTTTGGGTGAAATGTGCTAATTAAAACTATAAATTATTACACCCATATTATTGCCCTACCAACCACACTCACGCAGGCCTCACTTTTGTATTTTGCTTAAGAATACGTTTTGATTTGTTACAATTGTTAATCCATCACCTGCCAAGTGACGATAATGTTCACGACGGCCAGTGTGCATTCACTGCTCACTGTGCGACAAGCCCAACACGCACACTCCTCCCGGATTATCCCAGGGAGCCCTCGCTACCGCCCTAGGACTTGAACGCACACAGGACATCATTGAGCCCACTGCACCCGGGAGGAAGACAGACATCAAGTAGCGCCGTTGTCACACTTGCTGTCTTCTACACCACTCCCTGGGGCACATGGAATGAACGGCCGCGGCCCCCGGCAGAACATCCGAGGTGGGTTTCATTCTCCCATCAGCCAGCACGGCAGGTAACCATCAGAAACACCCCAGGTCACGCTCGAGACCTTCCAACTCGAACGTCCAAGCTCTTCATTATATATTTTACCCATAAGGCACAGGGCACTGAGCGAATCACCAATTTTTTTCTCTGTTCCTGGAAAGACACAAAATTCACCGAGTGTGCCAACCTGCCCTGTGCTCTCTCACCTGCAATCTATTTGTTACTATATCCCCAGAACTGCCCAGGCAGGGAGCCTCTCTTCAGGCATGTCCAGAGCTGGGGCCTATGTTGAAGTCAGGGGAACCAGCGGGGAAACGAATTGGCTTCCGCTGGGTTAGAACTCCACTTTCCTGTTCTGGGTGGACTTTCAGCCTCAGCCGCCTTCCTCCTTATAGTTAATATTCCCGAGTCTGGAAGGCAGAGCACGCAGCCTTCCCAGGAAAATGGGGCGCTTCTTCTTTTTGAGGTGTTTCTGCCCACACGCCACACACAGCTGTGAAGTCCTCCTGGGGGGGACTCTGTCTCAGCTCCAAGAAGCCGTCAACGTGAAGCTGAGCCGTTTCTGTGACCCTATGATGACAGCTTGTTCAAAATTACAAGAGACAAAGGACAGAGGAAAGTTCAGAAATTGTGGCCTGTTACATACACACCTGGCCTCCACAACAGGCCAACTTTAAATTAAACTTGGCAGAGGCTGCTGTGGTAGAAGAGAAAGCAAGTAGCCAGCCATTCCTGGTGCACTGCAGCCGTTTCAAGAGTCAGCAGCTCATGGGAAACCCCCACAAAATCTGACAGTTAAAATGCAGGGTGGGTGGGGGACAATGATTCGGATAAAATTCTGTGGTAACTATTCAGTAGGCTCCTGTGGAAATCTTTAACCATTTGATTCAAATTATTCCATTTCTTAGGTTATTCTGAGTGTTGGTATAGAATTCTCTCCACCAAAGAAGGTGAAAACGCACCTGTGTGATTTCATCTTGTGGCGTGGCTTGAAGTATTCAAAGGTAGGGATAGACTACGTACATGATTTAATATTAAGACAAGAAAGCAAGCCCCAAAGTAACATGAAAACATCATCGAAACTATACACATTATATAAATGTTATCCGAAATGGTAGCACATTGGAAGCAATCGGCATATCCAGTGTGGGAAGGTGGTTACGTTGGTCTCATGGAATGTCGTCCAGTTGCTGACGATGACATTAGAGAGAGTATATAATACCACAAGGACACATCTGTCACACAATAAATGAGTAGGACTAACAGTTGCATGGACAATAGGGTTGCGCTCTTACAAATCACAAGCACAGACTGAAAGGTTTTAGATGGAATACAGACAGTTTTAGTCTTCTCCCGCCCCCTACGGTTTCCAGGTATTCTTTAATGAGTGTGCATGTTCTTATAATGTAAAAGTATACGATATTTATGAACCAGAGTTGAAGAACAGGTTGCCGAAATCTGAGAACGATGAAAATGGGTAGGCCCCCCTCCCGCCTGGTCATGCCAGTCCGAGGGATGTGGCGGGCGGCCCAGAGAAGCGTTCGCACCTGCGTGAGAGGATGTGAACGCGCCTGTTCACCCACTGACAGCACGGGAGGGAGCAGAGGATGAACAGTGTCGTTTTAAAACGACAGGAAAACTGAATGAACCGGAGCTGCGTTGTCAACACAGGCAAATCTCAGAAGCGTAATGGTGACCCAAAAGCACATCAAGTTGCAGAAAATACATACAGCGTGACATTTTTATGAGGTCTAAAGCATCCCAAGGAGTGCTATATTTTTTTTGATTCCTACATATTGCTTATATCTGTAATACAAGTGAACGATAGAACAATAGAAGAAATGCATGGACAGACTCGATACCACATCCAAGATAGGGTAAGCCTCTAGGGACAGAGGAGAGAGTAGAGAGAGAGAGACGCACAGAGAAAGAGGGAGACAGACAGAGAGACTGCATCTGCTACTTCCACGTGTCATTATGTTTTAAAAAATGATTTAGAACAAGCAAGGTAAAAATAACAAGATTTGGCAAAGCCCATCGGTGGGAATCCGGGTCCTTCTCAAATGATTATCCTTGTTAACATGCTTGAAATACATCATAATGCCAGAAAAAATAAACTATGTTTTCATGTATATGGAGTGCAAAAGAAATTAATTCCACTGGTAAAGAGGAGCAAATTTACATATTATCTAATGCATGCCGAAGATATTTTTATATATCAAAATTTTCTGAGTGCAAGAGTTCAGAGTGGTTCTGCTTAAAATGTGTGTTTAAAGGGTCAGGAATGGGAGGAAAGAGAAACACGTTTGCACACTGATAAAAACCCAGCTAGTCAACTGTAAATTACTAAATAGGGAAAGCAAGAGCCTAAGAAACCGGGAGTCTGAGCTGTTTGTTAATCTGAGTCACATTTAATTACCCAGGAGGCTGCAGAGGGTGGTTTGTGGATGCCGGTTCTGTGCTGTGTTCACACTATCAGGGTTCAAACCCCCACTCTACCACTGAGTAGCCACTTAGCTGAGGTAAGTTTTATGTTCCACTCGGTCATCATGCTTTTGTGTTCTCATGTATTCATCAAGGGAAACTATGAACAATATAATCCCACCTAGAACTGGGGTGAGTATCCAGTCTCAGTCATTATGAGAAGTTAAAAAAAAAAAAAAAAATCCACAAGCTTCTCTGACTAGGAAGGGTAAAAGAGGCCTGAACCGCTGCTTCCTTGGAAGCTGGAAAAGTAATCCTTCAAAGCCACAGTATATTTTCCAAGAGGGAGAAAACAGGCAGAAAAACAACAGCTTTAGCATAAAGATGGAAATAGAGTACCAAAGGCAATTTATTTTAAATATACAGAGTAGTATGGGATAGTCCATAAACCAGGAATGCAAATGGTCTGAGTTGCCCTCTGAAACGTGCCCATAAAACTTAGCTGCCTGAACATTATTTTCTATCATCCAGATGTGCAAATGTGGAAAACATGCAATAAACATTTTTAACATGGAATCCTCCGCGTTAATCTAGGCTCTGGCTTTCCAGGAATACCGGATTTCCTCCCTGCCTCACCTTTACCTCTGCGCTGCCGAGTTCTGCCTGAACCAGAGAACGGAAACATTCGTCCATGTTAAGAAACTAACCCCCGTATTACCATAAAATAGAAAATGTAGAGTCTTTTCAAAATTCTAACAATGTCATATGCTAATATCATTTGCCTTTTGTTTTAGGTTTATTTTATTATAACCTACGACTTCCAGGAACATAGTTCACTGGAATGAAATAAAAATGACGGACACATTATGTTTGGTTTGTTTTTTTGTTTGTTTGTTTTTTTTAACCAACTTTCTCCCTGTTTTGACTGGGTTGGTTCAGTACAGTGAACTGAAAGCCAAGAATATTTATTGTTTTATCCATATTCAAAAATTTCTTGTCTCCAAGAGCATGAGGGTTAATAAAGCAGAATGCCTCATGCATCAGCACTTCGAACCCTCTGGAGAAGCCGCGTTAGGCACATTCCCAGCGTGGTTAACCGTTAACGTTAGCAGAGCAAGAAGATTCTGAAGGTCTGTCTCTTACCAAAGTTTCGTCCCTAAATAGGAGGGGGCGTCCTTCCCTCGTAGAAGACCCCCAACCCGAAAAGAGGCTTCACTTGGGTGAAGAGTACGGTAGGTCCAGCTGGCTTCGGCACGTTTTAAAGACGTTCCATTCCTTTCCATCAGATAACCCCTACAGTGACATCTTCTTGTTAGCTTCCCAAGTAAAAGCGAGAAACACCGGTACTCTGCTAAAAATGTTATGGCTGAGGAAACCAAATTCCAAAGCACAGTGAAAAATAGCAAAAGGAACAATGAGTTTTCGCACTGTTGCTTTTCGTTTCAGCTTCTTTTCGGGCTTTCTTTAGAATTAAAATTGACTTGTGACCGGAAGTGACCCCAGTTAGGCTCCCTGGTCTTTCTCTGTTCGAACTGTAACACTGCTTCATGGGTTGCCTTCGACGGAAAAGTCACAGTGACTGTTCCAAACTCCAAGATGAAATTAGCTTTTTAAGGGCTTTTTGTTTCTTTTTAAAACATTTTTAATTAAATTTATCGGGATGACATTGGTTAGCAGGATCATACAAGTTCCAAGCGTATGGTTCTGTGATGCATCATCTGTATGTGGCACCGTGTGCCCAACACCCGGAGTCAAACCACCCTCCGTTACCGCGTGTTTGGCTCCTCCCTCCACACATGCCCACACCCCCACCCTCTTCCCCTGGCAACCACCCACTGCTGTCTGTGTCCATGAGTTTCAGTTTTATATCCCACACATGCGTGAAATCATGTGATCCTTACCTTTGTCTGACTGACCTATGTACATGCGTGAAATCATGTGATCCTTACCTTTGTCTGACTGACCTATGTCACTCAGCACAACGTTCTCAAGGTCCATCCACGTGGTTACAAAGGGCAGCAGTTCATCTTTTCTTAAGGCTGAGCAGCGCTCCATAGTGCATGTTAGGGACCGTGCCTTCCTTCCCCAGTCCTCCATCCAGGGGCATTTGGTTGTCTGCATGTCTTGGCCCCTGCAAATTACGTGGCGGTGAACATGGGAGCCCACGTATGTTTGCAGATACGTGTCTTTCAAGTGCGGGGGTAGATACCCAGAAGAGGGATCGATGTGGTAACTCCCTCCCTAGCTTTCTGAGGAGCCTCCCTGCTGTTTTCCACAGTGGCTGTGCCAGTTCATAATCCCACCGGCACTGAGGGAGGTGGGGATATATTCCTTTCCTCCATCACTCGCTATTACCTGCCTTGCTGATAAAAACCATTTCAACAGGTATAAGGTGGTATGTCGTTATAGTTTTGATCTGTGTTTCCATATAGCTAGAGCGATAGGATTTTTCCTGCTAGAAATATGAATTTATTGCATTTTAAATTCCCTTCGGAATATCCCTCAGTAGAGATTGGCATGTGGGAAAGATTCAACTCCTCAAAGTTAGCATCCCAGGATCTAAATGAAGGCTGGAACGTGGATGATTGCTGGCCTTTGCCAAAAACTAGTTGAATCAAATAACCAAATTCTTTCATTAGAGAACACTACCCATTGTTAAAAGCATCGTACCCTTAAAAACTTTGGGGTACTTTACACATTAATAGAAGGCATGTTTAATTTCAAAAGTGTTGCAACATCTACATTGAAGCTAGAAGTTTTCCTTCCTGGAGCCTCTGTAGCAAAAACAGTGCCTAGAATAACATTTTGATCTTGGTTAACCTGGTGCTACTTGACGATTACAAAGTACAATTAATTGCAAACCATAGCCAGGGCCTACTGCCCCGGTTTGTACAACCTGCCAGCTCAGAATGGTTTTTGCATGTTTAAGTAGCTGGGAGGGGAAAACTCAAAGCAAGGATAATACTTTGTGACCTGTGGCAGTTTAATGAAACGAGCATTTCCCGTCCACCGCAAAGCTGGATGGGACGCGGACACGCTGTTTTCCTGTGTCTGTCTCCTTTCACCTGTGAGGGCGGAGTCAGGTAGTTGCAGCAGAGACCATGGGGGCCGGAACACCTTCAATATCTACTACCTGACCCTCTGCAGAAAAAGTTCGATGGGTCCGGGGATATAAACATCGCTAATGCTCTACCCTCATGCCCTTTCTTTACCAAGTCAGCGTGCCCCTCCTGGCTGCTGCGGGCTTTTACTTCTAGCTGCCTTCCTGTGACTCCCCTCGGAGGGGTGTCCTGGGACTGCTGGAATCACGTGGCTCGCAGACTCAGAGAGCCAGACGTCCCTGAAGGCCGCAGTCCCTTGGCCTACTGTGGCCCTCAGCCGGTGCCTGGTATCGGGCTGGGAAAGCCACTCTTTCGCCCGAGTTGGCGTGAGTTCCGAGGGGCGGTTCACACATTGTCGAGACCTCTGTGCTATCACAGTTCGCAGTCGGGGAGCGGCTTGTCGTTCTGCCTGCCACTCCAGTGTGGTGCAAGCCTGCAATGACGGCAAGCTTGAGGTTTTTTCCAGGCTATGTTCCTCTCCTTTTAAAGGAGAATTATAAGAAGGTAGACACCGAATTGGATATGATCTGAAGAAATTCCCCATTTCTTAGAAAACAGGCCGCCCCGTGATGAGGCCGCCCCTCCTCAGGTGGCTGCTGAGAAGGGCTGCTGGACCAGTCGGCCGCCACCACTGGGTGATCTGGGAGAAGCAGCGTTTCTCCAGGTACAGGGAGGCGGCAGGCACTCGGCGCTCGTGACTGTCCAGCGCGTGCTCAGAGCCCACTGGTCGGACACGCCCCGCCGGGCCTTGGGCACTGCGCACTTTTACGATTTCCTCACACTCGCATATGCCACCAGAGCAGGAACAAGCTCCTCTGCTGGATTTCAGAGTTTCTGAGGGCCAAGCACAGGGGTGCGCTCAGTAAAGACTTGTTCGATGTAATCGTACTTCGTCACTCCCAAGAATGGAAGTCTATCCGGCCAGGGCAGCCGTTCACGTCCACGCGCAATTCCTAGCAGACAGAGGAAGTGCTGGCACCTAAGCCAGCATCATACAGTGTCACAGAACGGGATGCAGGCTGAGCCCTAACGTCCTGGCTCTGGACCCCCGCTTTATTAATTATTCCCCAGGTGACCCCGGACGATTCATTTCACTCTCTGGGCCTCAACTTCTTCAACTGTGAAACAAAGACAGCAGGCTAGGTTATATTCACAAGGTGCACCCCAGCTCCAAACTTCTGATTCCTCTGAACTCGCCAATTACTTAGCAACGCCCAGCTTCTCATGAAGAAGTGGGCTTATTTCAGCACCCAATCCAATACTATTATAAGAATTGAACTGCAGAATTTTAAAATGTGATAAGCCTTATTTTGTATCTATTCTGGCGATAGTCTCAGGCTTGAAAACAACATTTCTCCAACATATCATTCTGTCTTTTATAAAAAGCAGTTTGCAATAAGTTCTGGAAAATATTTGCTACTTATTTTCTGACTCAAATTTCTGACAGAACCAAGTTCCAATCAATGCTATCTTTTTTTCTGTTCTAGAAAATGGCCTTATTTTATCATTTTGAGTTATTTCCGAGATTTAAAAAACTTTGTAAATACACTCAAGCTTGTTACCTTTTTTACAACCACCCCATTGGGCTTTGTGCGGTCCCTAGACTTCAGGAGGAGTCTTAAGAATTTTTGAAAATTAAATCCAAAGCAGTTCCTGTTCCAAAAATAAATATAAAACCTTGATGAAAAGCAGGGATAATTTGTAGGTATTATTTTGATGCAAATAATTTATTGTTTGGTCACCCAGACACAACCGCAGGCATGTAGGTGAGTTTTAACCTTGTTCTATTTTTTTTTAATCAGAAACTCAATCATTGTGTGACTCTCAGAATAAATTCATGTGTAGGAATTTTATATTCTGCACATTTTTCTTCCTTTTCGTTGTCTCTGAAACCATGCCCCCTCCCAAGGCGTTTCTCCAATGGGAAGGAAGAGCATTTTCTCAGCAGCTGTGAGGATCCCTGTATCAGTCATCCATTGTTTCAGTATCAATTGGACACCTAGCACTTGGCCTGCTGCTAGGCCCTGAGAACATACAGAAAGATGACAGGAGAGTTGTTAAACTGCATTTTGAAGAATGAGTAAGATTATAAGAAAGACGATGGAGGCTGGAAGATGAGAAAACCGCACACACCAAGAACCTGCAAGAGCCTGGAACATCGAGAATCTGCAAGTCCCGGGGACAGCTGACGCACATGGCGCTTTACAAAATGCAGGGATACTTGCCCTGGGTGGGTGGCTCCATCGGCTGGAGCATGGTCCAGTGCACCAAAGGATGTGGGTTCGATCCCCGGTTGGGGTGCATATGGAAGGCAAGTGGTCAATATTTCTCTCTCACGTTGATGTTCCTTCCTTCCTCTCTCCCTCTCTCTCTCCCCACCCTTCCTCTCTCTCCCAAATCAAGAAGCATATCCTCGGATCAGGATTAAAAATATAATAAAGGGAGACTAGCCAAAAACCAGTAGAATGCATGTGATTTCCTATGTAAGCATCACTGTTTTCTCTTCCCAAGCTGATTCTACCATGGGCTTATTTAGTCTCTGAAGAAAGAAAATCAATTAGTATATTTTTAATTTTTACCATCATCCGTTTCTTTTCTTTCTTTGTAGTTTTCATCATCCAACCCCATCATTAAGCTCTCCTGTGTCCTTGGGTCCTATTTCAGTTGTTACTGGGTACATAGGGACCGACTGCAAACCAGGCCCAAGGTCGATTCTACATTAAAATTCTGGCATTCAGCATTTATGGATTTGAAAAGAGGAAAGACTAAAAGCTAAGCTAAGGAGATGAAAAATTGGCTTCCAACCCAAATCCAATACAGCAGCATGTTTTGTGGAGTCCCGAGTATAGAAATCCCTTAAGACCAACTTTCAAAGAAAATACATACATTAAAAAAAAAAGAATGACTTACGTACTCTGTAAAAAAAAAAGGGGGGGGGCGAAGAAAACAGCACATTTAATACAAAGAAAAGTGAGGGTAAAAACTGCTAAAATTGCTTTTTTCGGAGAGGAATGTCTGCTCTACACCCACCTCCATTTCCCGGAGGGCCTTCCTAAGCCGGAAATAAACGTAAATGTCAGTGACAATTCCCGAACAGACACCAGCATCCTAAATGGAATCACAAACACGTCCGCCTACACACACGCGCGTACACAGGCACACCCCCAGGTCCCTGCCCTTCGGTACATGATCAAAGATCGTGCAGTAGAATCAGGTTCAAGGGCCAGACTTGACCGCGATGGGTAATCGGCATCACTCAGGCTGAGCAACTCGTCAGCAACCACCTCTCATCCTTCCCATTAAACAGGCTCCCACCGCCCTGCACCCTCCCTCCCCGGAGTCACGACTGGAACAACAAAAATCCAAACTCTGCAAACAAGTCTGGTCGTGGGAGCCGAAGAAACCGGCAAGGCTGGGTGAATGCTAAAACACCCGCTCCTCAGACACCAGGGTCAGCACAGAAATAGTTGCAGCCTTGGGACTCTGCTTTCACGGGCTCCAGAGCAATCAAAACAGACCAGACGGAATCGACTGGAAAATAAATCGTTACCCTCCTCGACTCTTTACCCATGTCATCTTGATTAGTCCAAATGGAGGCTGTCTCCATACAGTCGTGCTTCTGTGTCCTTGATATCGGGTGGCCTTACTCCCTGAAGATGCTGCCTTCTCTTCCATTTAATAAAATTGCATTTTAAAATGTCAGAGGAAGGAAATTAGGGGTGGCAGGAACAGATACTGGTCCTTTCCGAAGTCTAGAAAATACTGGTGTGCGATATTTTTAAAGTGCATTGGATTTTTTTTTTTTAAGGAAGGTGGGTTTTAGTTTTTAAATGGGAGAACTCACGCACACACTTGTTTCTTCTGCCCTTGGAGATTTAAACACCCAAAGGCAACTCGTTTTTGCTGAGCCTTTGCTGTCAAGAAGCAACGAAATGCAAACGGAAGCCTTGAACTTGGCGATTTGTTTACTCAAAAAAGAAAGCAGCTGGAATAAAAAATAGAGTATTTTAATAATTAGCCAGTCATGTCGGATAAGGGACATCCCAGGACGTGATCGAGCATTGCAATCAGGAGGCTGCCACTTGGAATGATAAAGAATGAGCCGTTAACCTTCTTCCAACTCAAGGGAAAAAAACGTCCTCAAAAAGGGGGCAGGGGACAGGGAGCAGAGAAACAGGCTTCGGTTTTGAATTTTATTCATTATGTCTCCTAACTCAAAAATTTTTTTAAAAGTTTTGTGGTATAACCTGCTTTGAAACTTTGCACATAGAAGGCGTCACAAGCCAAGGCTAACGATACTGTTCTGCGGGGACTGCAAAGCAGGACAGCTATCGCGGGGCGTGTTTGTCAGCTATCCGATGAGACTCGAACACTGGTACGCCTGTGTCTACAGCGTCTGTACCTACTGGGGATTATGGAAAGGGTTAACCTGTGCTGTAGAGCCTAGTTATTAGCTACCTGTCCACACAGGATGCAATGATAATTGTAAATAATACTCTAACCTTTAGTTTGTTACACAGGTCCTTACTTAGCCACAAAGTCCCTTTCCTACATACATGGCCAGAACATTTCTTAAAAACATATAGAAGACTTATTTAAAGAACAGACGTACACATCCATCGTTGAGATGTGACGTTGTGAGAACAGTCCAGCCAAAATCGTTCCTCTTGGGGCCAGGGTTGGTGACATGCTCCCAAGCTCACCTGTTGACCTTCCTGCCAACAAATGGAGAACCTGAGGCCTCTCCAGAGAAGCATCCTGGATGCCAGTGCGGAAGGAAGATGGCCTAGACTCCAGGTGCGCTGCTTCTGGGTAGCAGTCTGCAAACAGAGAGACTGGACTTCGAAGCCTTAAAACCGGAGAACTGAGCTATGTAATAGTAGGGTTGTGTTAAGTCTTAAGGAGGATGAGAAACAAAGAAGTGGCCACTGTATGAAGTTGCCTGAGTCACCTGGAGGGCAGTGAGGGAAGGACGGAGAGCAGAAGAACCAAAGAGAAGGCTGAGGAGAAATACGTCCCGACTGGAAGCTCCCCGGAGCGGTTACAAATCACAGGAGCTCAGCACAGTAAACGCACTGAAGCAGAGTTACCACGCAGCCGAGGCCCAGAAAATGTTCGGGCTGTCACTACCGTGGGATTGTTATTGTTGCTGGTGCTGATTCTGCTGTTGTCCAAGAGGTTCTGGTGAGTTTGGGGAGAACCTCTGAAGGGGGCAGCCTTTGGAGCCCAAGGCTGCGATGCAGCCAAGATGCCCCAGGGCTCCCGACACCCGGAGGAGGAAGACCACGCCACACCATCCACATTGCTTTTTTTTTTTTCATCATACATATTTTTAAGGATTTTATTTATTTTTAGAGAGAGGGGAAGGGAGGGAGAAAGAGAGGGAGAGAAACATCAGTGTGTGGTTGCCTCTCACATGGCCCCCACTGGGGACCTGGCCTGCAACCAGGCCCATGCATGTGCCCTGACTGGGAATCGAACTAGCGACCTTTGGTTCACAGCCCCCGCTCAATCCACTGAGCCACACCAGCCAGGGCATCATCAACATTTGCTCTGCCAGAAAAATGGGCTCTTTTCCTCCTCCTTTGATCCAGTAGAGCTGAACATTATGAGATTTCATCAAAACCCCTGTATTCCAGCGTTACTTCTGCCAGAAAGATCGTCATTCCACCCTCCCAACTCGGATGCAGACAGTGAAAGTCTCTAACAGATTGCCAGTTGCTTTGACACCAAAGCTGGAGAAAATGTGGCTTCGCCCAGAACCTTGTTCCCAATCTGTCTCCAGCGCTGCAGCTGTCAGGTCTGGCCCCTAAAATGCCCCTGATTAAAGGAGTCAGCCAGGGAAAGAGTAATAGTCTGCCAAGCGAGGTGGCTATAATCCTCCATACTGGTAATTACACTTCAAACACACGGAGCTTTGTTGTGGAAGCTCAGAAAATAAAACTCTGATTCATCCAAACAAGAGATGACTCAGATCTTGCAAGGCTCAAAACTAAGGATGTTCTAAAATTTCCCCTGCAGCTAAATTACCTTCACTTCTGATTTGGTCGGCTCTCCCAAGGCGGCTTTTGCATTGGGCCATCCGAGGGAACCGTAGCCAACCACAGCCGGCGCGGCATGAGGGCTCCCTTTTCTGAGAAAAAAATGCCCAGTCTGAAGCTAGACTCTCTCTGATACCATCAATCTAAGCCCTCTCCTACTTCTGGTCAAGAGCTCTGAGATTTCCTCCAGAAGAGAGAGCTCACCCGTCCCTCTTCAACCAAAGACAGCGGAAAAAGCAGCTCCTCGTCTGAAATCCCTGTCTGCACCCGCTCGTCGCCAAGGCCTCCTTCCACGTGATGCTGGAGTTGGTACAGCTCCGCTGATACCAACGCTTCGGCTTCCACTGCCAGCAGGTCAGAGACTCGGGAGTCAGAGCTACCTGCAGAGCACGGCAGTAATGCAGGGATAGCGCGTCTCCTGTTGGCTAGCGTCCGGGGCTCTTCGGTGATGGGTTTTCTCGTGCGTGACAGGAGGATGCTGCTCAGATCTCCATCCTGTATCGGTTCACACATCGCTTAATTCCGTCCACCGGCCGCAATGGCAAAGTCCACCTCGTGGCCTTCATTGCAGCGCTGCCTCGGCCCGTCTAACCTGCGGGCAGTCTGCTGCTGACGCAGCAACATTAAATTAAACAGCAGCGTGGCAGCTGTCCTCCCCAAATCGCGTTCACTACCTTGTACACGTCGGGCTCCCTTAGCGTCAACGAGTTCACCTTTATAAAACCATTTATCAAATATTGGAGCCAAAAAAAAAAAACAAGGACTGTCATGTTTAACCACTCCTACCCCCTCCAACTCTGGTCAGCCAAATAAAGCCAGCTTACCCCCAGACGAAAATTAAATTGTGGTTCTGTTTTTAAGAAGTTTCTTCTACAGGAAGTTCTCTTTATAGTTTCAACATCCCTCTTGCAGAACCGCCTCCACCTTCTATATAAACATGATCCTGAACCTCAATCTCCCCATTTCAAAAAGCCACATTTAGAAGATCCTCGTTCATGCTCACTCCCAAAATAATCGAGGGACGGAGAGGTCGAAATCCCCAGCTCAGAATGTCGTTTCAGATATGAATCCCACCAGAGAGTAATACATCGGATGTTGTCACGGTCGCGGCCAACTCACCCCTTAGCATCGGTGCCCTACCAGTCCTGATCCGTGCTTAGCTGCAAATAGCGTGTTCTGAAAGGGGGCTTCTGGACTGGGTGCACAGCCCACCCGGATCCAGGGAAGCGCCTCCCGGTTGGCGCCATGTTGCTTCCGATGCCCATGATGCACCGCAGCCCAGGAGAGCAGAAAAGAAACCTCAAGATCTGTGTGTGGAAGCCTGACTTTATTGTGATTAATGGCAGCAGTAGCAGTAGTAGAAGAAACACTGGTAATAGTTCTCATTTATTGGGTGCTTACCGTGGGCCAGACATCCTGGTAAATGCTCTACACACATCGTCCATGAACTTCATAATTGAACGTTTAGGGAAACATTGATTTTAGTATTCAGAATCTCACACATCTGAATGTTTAAAAGGAGACCTAGTTTTCTATGAAGATATTTTTTTCCCCGAAGATAGCAAGGAAGAACTTGCCTGATTACGTGGCTATCCACCCTCGGGAAGAGGGAAGTTAGATGAGCTTGGGAATAAATTCCGGTTACTCTGGATTGGGCAAAGAGACCTGGAAACGCAAGGAAAGAAAGATGAAAAAAAGAAAATACTTCAAGAACAAGTCTTCAGGAAGAGTAATGGTATGGAACACCTAAGTAAGACACGATGGTGCGGTGCCTGAGTCAGGGACGAGGTGCACAGAGAGATCTCATCAATGGCCGGGCACTTCATTCACGTCGGACATGGAGGTGACCACAGCCTGTGAGGGTGACAGCCTGGGGCGTGGACAGCCGAACCGTGGCGTTGCATCCATTAACACACTTGGTATTTAAGTTCTAGGAAACCTTCACCTAGTCATGTTTCATCCGCACTAAAGGATATTGGAAAGCAGACTGGAATCTCCTTTTTAAAATCAAACTTCTTTATCAGAAACTGTTGAAAGTTAAGTAAGAACCTTTCTGCGACTCCACGTCATTAATCGTACAATGAAAGCAAATCAAACTACCCTGCCCTCATTACACTTTTTGCGTATTGTTTGGGGTAAGACAATGGAAACGGAAGCACTTTGAGAGAGTAAAGCGAGGCACAAAGGTAAAGGGTCTTGCGATCATTCTTGTATCTGAATGCAGCCGACTCTGAACTGATGGCTGGATGTTCTCATCCTCCAGGAGGGACAGAGGATCACACAAAACATAGGGAATACTTTTCAGGTCGGATACTAGGGTCCCTCCTCTCAGTAACTTACAACGGAAAAAGCGTAATGAGAAGGGTTCAAAGGCGCCCGAAGGAAGGATGACGTGAACGCTTTCCTTGCGTCTCCAGTGGTTGATTTAGTCGCTCATCCCTCTAATCCCCACTGTTCCTCACAGAAGGTTTCAAGCTTGTTTTCTCTTACTCCACGTCGAGCAGGTACGAAGAGTAGAATAATAGTTATTCAAAAATTAACTGTAAAATCAACCGCTAGATTTTCCTTCTTCGGGAAGCATTAATAATAACTTCGATGTTGTCCACTCTTATTTCAATGTTTTGCCCTCACTGAACTGGCCTGGACTCGGCATGGAAACCCAGGTGTGTATCAAACGGTCAAAATAGAGATGAGTCCCTTTGTCAGACCTGGTCCAGAGTGGAGGCTGCAGCCTGTGTCCTCTGGGCCTGAACTCCACTGAGGTCAACCCAGAAGCCGAGCGCCCTACACACCTGACGAAGCTAATGAAAATCCTCTGCAGAGGTAGGTAACGCGGTGCTCAGTCTTGAAGGACTGCAACAATTAATTTTGAAATACGATGTCCGGCACATGAGCTGAAGTAACTAGAAACATGTTAGAACAAGAAACCCAGAGGGGGGAAAAAAAGAAAAATAATAATCAACTCTAAGTCAAGTTTGCAAACACCGTCAGGGAGCTCTGACCTCTAACCAGTGGTGTAGGGGATGTGAAAAAGGACTCAAGGAAAACGCTGGGATGGACGCAGTTTTAAACCTCGGTGCACACAACTGCAGGCAGAATAAAATATGGGGAGGAGGAGACGTAGGAAGAAAGGAAGGGCACGAGGGGTCGGTGAAAAAGGACTCAAGGAAAACGCTGGGATGGACGCAGTTTTAAACCTCGGTGCACACAACTGCAGGCAGAATAAAATATGGGGAGGAGGAGACGTAGGAAGAAAGGAAGGGCACGAGGGGTCGGTGGCTCTAACTGACCGGTGAATGGTGGAGCGGTACTAACGGTCCGCCTTCGAAACGTGTACTCCGTGCAGACGGATTTAACGAACTACCGCTTGTGGTTTGGACTGGCCCATAGTCACATGTGCACGTGTTGGAAAACAGAAGAAACTGACAGTAAAGTCAACACGAGTGGTTAAAATATTCTAAGGCTCTTGCGATGTCCAGGGAAAGTCGGAGGATATGCGGCAATTTCTAGAAGAAACGCAAAGGTAGGCATGCACACGACAGACGACTCTAACTAAAGAAGGCGGGGGGAGTTACCACACAGAAGGGTTCTAACGCCATTTTTACGTTCAGAGAAGTTAAGAGCTAACCGTAGAAAACCGATGGGGAAAACAGAGGTTTAAGGACAATAAAGAAGCAGAGGTGGCCAGGCTGAGCCAAGAGAAACAGGAGAAACTTAGGAGACACAGAGAGGCGATATGAAGCGTTCATTATATGTGAGCACAATCTTCATCTTTTGTCATAAGGCATCAAATTGACAAATTTGGAGACAGTAGGATAAGGATCTCATTTTGGTTGGAGGCTAATTACCCAAAAAACTAGAATACAAAATAGCTTGCTGATTGTCTCTTAAAAGGGAACTGAGGACGGTCAAGGACGACATAGGGGCTGCTGCTGGGTATCCTCAGTTCTTCCCTTTGATCATTTTATACTCTGGACATGTGAAATTTAGATTATATACATTTACATATAATTTTGTAGTGCACACACATATATAGCTATTATAAATTTTGTTTATAGCTAACACAAGCTCTATTACTAACACAGAACGTGTTTTACATTAAATGTAGTTTCATGTATTTCATATGTAATATCCATATTTTATATATTTATGTTTATATTTATACGTGAATCCTGGGAAACTAAACTACAATGGTCCTCATAAACTAACTTCATCTTCACTGACCTTCAATAAGGTGGCTCAAATCCAGGTCGGAGTCACAATGTGGAGCCAGACAGCTCGGGTCTCAAATCCCTTTTCTGCTACGGCCCAGCCTTGCAGCCTAGGGAGACGCACGAACCCTCTTTCAGGTCTGTTTTCTCATCTCCCGAGGCCAGGGCCTGACGTCGACAGGTGCTCAGCTAAGAGCAGTAGTCATTGTGATTCCACCCTCTTACAATTCCTTCCTCTCATCAACCTCCCCTGAGACGTGCTGGTCTGCCCCCAACATCCCACCAAGACTGCCCACGGGAAGGTCACAGGTCGCAGCAGGAGGGAGGCCGAGGAAGCTCGGGGCGTGGGGCTCTTGGGGGAGGTTCGCCGAGCCCCTGATACTTGAAGTGAAATAACCGGAGTTAGAGAGAGTCAGTCCCACGCAGAAGAAGCAGCAGGATATGTTTTACGTCTTAGATAAGGGCTCTGATCTGCCCAACGCCACCAACAGCCATCGGGGAATGTTAAGCAGGACAATTACTGTCGTAACTTTAGAAGACCAGCTGAAAACATGAGTTTAAACTAATTCTCTAAAGGACATCACAGGAAGTGAGAAGAAAATTTACTCCTCGTGGGAAAAGTCCGCCAGACTCATCATTTACGGGTATGAAATTTCATTCTTTCATTCATCAAAAATGTTCCGATTGAATGCCTTGGATTGTCCAAATGTGGTGATTTGATTTTCCGCACACCATATGCCAAACAGACATTTTTACATCCTGAGACCGGACTGAATGTCCCTAGGGTTGGGACTAGGCCATGTCTCTATTACCTCTATCACGAGCATGATTTCTGGCACTCGCAATGCCCCAAATTCATGTTTACTGAGCTAACGCTTCAGGCCTCCGGGAGCTTTATAATCCTGTTTCTTACCTTGCGTCTGAATCACAGCTCTTTCGAAAATTTTAATCCCAGCTGTTTCTCTAGCTCACCCTTTATACCCTGCTGCGTGTTACCACTCGAGTTTCTTTTAGAAAATGCATGTCAGTCAGCGGCCAGAGGGGAGCAGGGGGGAGGATAGAGGTGGAGAGAAGGGGAAGGGACTAGTCAGAGAGCACAGATGGACGACCCATGGCCATGGACAATGGTGGGGGATTGACCGTGGGTGCGGAGTGTGGGCTGGGTGGAGGAGGCAGAGGGGGAAAAACTAGGACAAAGGTACTATGGTAACAGTAAAAATTTTAAAAAATTAAAATATATATATGTGTGTGTGTGTGTCTGTAAAGCCACCCGGTCAACAACATGGACCTCAAGTCATGGTGACACAGTTGAGAAAATAAGACAAAGCTTGACGAGGCTGAAGGTGAACACTTGCACACCCAAGTTATCACGGATGAATAACCACCAGGCCAGAAGCAGGGAGGCGAAGGCATGACATCGCCGTCATTGCTATTTGGGGTGCAACTTTGATACTCTGATGTTGGGGAGCAGATGATACCCCCTTTTACCAAAACCAAGTCTGGAGAGAAATGCTTTTGGTCTGCGGGAGACTCTCAGCCCTGTCTGGGTCTGCCTGCCACGCAGAGATCTAACTTGCAGGTGAGGCAGAAATGGCCATATCCCTCCTGCATGATTACCTTTGAGAAGAACAACAGCAAGGAAGACGGGAGGCGTATGTTCTTGAAAAAAGACTCACGCCAAAAGAGACTTTTTTTTTTTCTAGAATGCTGAATACATTTGGAAGCCCACAGACATTGGCTCACAAAAACACTGCAACAAATAAATAACGTTCGGGAAGCAACGGCCTTGCCCTGACTAGATGCAAATGGAAACACAACCTTCGGCTGTTCCGGCGCCCGCGTCCTGAAATGCCTGGCGACCCCAGAGGCTGCTCCTGGTGCTACATCACTGGCAAGTACTTGCACCTTGTGGTCTCCAGGGCTATTAACCAAATGCTAAATATTATGCAAGTGCCATTTGGGGGGGGGGGGGAAATGTGTGCCTGAGATGCATTTATTTTGTAATTTATTATCTAAGGTTCTCACAAGTAATTAAACAGACCAGAAGGCTCTTTGGAACAAGGACTATGTTTTATCAGAAAAGTAAAAGTTCCAAAAAGCGAGCTTATCGGAACAACAGGGGATTTATTAGGTAAAGCATTCAGAACACGACACGTAAAGAAATGAAGTCAGGTGGTGCGGAGAGCCTTCAGACGCCAGAAGCAGGGGCCGATTCTCTCCTTTTCCCGGTTGTCAGCATTACTCGTTAAAAGCTTCAGGGTCACCCTTCTGTACGTGAACTCCAGCTACCATCCCAAGGGCCATCTGGGGAGAGAGGTGAATTCCAGTCTTTCACCAAAGTAAACATAGGCAGTGTTTATAAAAGTCAAAAACTCTATTCATTAGTAAAAAAAAAAAAAAAAAAAAAAAAATGCAATCAGCCACACGAAAAACAGCCAGAAAAAGCCTTCCCAGACTCACCTTTTTTTCCTCACCAATAATTAGCAGCACAAGCCCCTAGTATCCGTTTACAAGTGGTAGCTGTCCTTTGTCGCCATTCAAGTTCAAGGTCTTTGCGAGTCAGTCTCCTTTGCCACTATCCACTGTGCTCTGAATTCTACCCAAAATGCCCCTCGGTTTTGCTGTTGAACAAAAGTTACCACAGTGCACATTTCCACGTAAAGAGAGTATTTTCCTTCTAAAATGTCACGGTCGCCGTCAGCTTTGACAATAGAGGTAAAGACACGTGAGAAAGGAGGGGAGCGATTATAAAAGGACAACAGTCTCCCCAAACTCCTCGCCAGCTCAGCTAGCGAATGACAACCCCGTCCCGGCGTCGCGTGGCACTTGGCGGCACGTCCACGACGACGTTGCGGGTGCTCTGTGTGCCGTGGGCCTTAGACAATCCAAGCACAGACAGACGAAAACACCACCACCTCTGGCAGTGTGCCCCTGGGACACCATGTGCATCTCCAATGTTGTTGAAAAGAGAGGACAATGACCACGGCTCAGAGTTTCAGGGAGGGACCCGCACGGTGGCCCAGGATCTCTCCGTCCCTGTTCTTCCGAGCAGGCACAGAGCTGAGGACATATTCCTTGTCAAGGCTGATTAGCCCAGTTTCCCCTCCACGCAGGTAAGCGTCTGAAAGCCGGAGCAAAGCCCCTTGGCCACACCAGGGACAGCACCGCACTGAGCAGGGGGCCCTTGTGGATCTGGAAACCGGACTTCCTGAAATAACCCCTGTTCTGGCTGCTGACTGAGCAGAGAAGCCCAGGTCAACCATTCAACCTCTCTGTGCCCCAGTGTCCCACTCTGCAGTCCACCGAGAGAATGACCATGACGACACTTCACAGGTGTGGGGAAGAGGAGCTAGCGGGAGCGACGCCCACCACGCCCGAGAGCTCAGGAACATTGGCTGTCCTTACCTTCATCTCGGGAGAAGTCAGCTTGCATCGGGGGCCAGACAGGACCAAGGCTGAGAGTAGCCAGCGTGTTAGCGGGGGCTGCCCCTCCCCCGAGCTTCTGTGACCACCCACTGATCTTCCTGGAGGCTGCAGAGGCCCCCGGCTGCTCCCCCGGGATCAAAATGTCAACGACATCCAGGGCGAGGATTCAGAGCAATGCAGGAACATGTGAGGACATGGGGAGGGGGAGGGAGGTCATGTGGAGGGCAGAGGGCAAGGCCAAGTCCGCACAGGGGACACAGGAACCCTGAGATGGAAATCACTTGGGGAAGGGAGGGGAGGCCTGGCCCCAGGAGCCAGGAGCAGGAAAAGAATCGAGGAACCAGTCCTGGTAGCCGGAGACCAACCCCACTCAGCAGTTCCAGCACAGTGACACAGAAATGAGAAGGCAACACTGTTACTCTCTGTGCTGACTGGAAACCCAGCCCACTGCCCTGCCTGGGAGACCACGTGGTCCCCTCCAGTGCCGCCCTTGGGCCAGGAAACCCTGGAATAGGGCTGGAGCCCCCAGAGGGGGCACACCGTCCCCCCAGGGACCCCAATCAGCTTTTCCCCTGGTGGCTGACCTACCGGCCGGGTTGAGTCACAGACCAGGACAGGGGCGCCCCTCTGTTCTTCTCTGTGAGGGAACATCATCCCTCCCTCCCCTGGCTGCCCTTGGAAGCTTTTCAAACAAAATGCAAAATACACAGATAGAAAAAAATAGAGAATAAAATATCCTGAGTCCCTAAGCCCATGCTCTCGAATAAAGGAAGAGGAAGGAGGGCATCCATGAGGAAATGTATAAATTAACGTGTCAGAAATTATCCTGCCGTCAAGCGAGAAGCCACGGCGACAATTTATTTATGTATCAGGCTCTCCTCAGCGCTCCCAGGAGCCAGCCGCCGTTTAAGCACTTGGCAAATAGTACCTGGTTCAAACCTCAGAACCAGCCCACGCCACCCTCTTTTGATGCCGAAGAAACTAGACACACGGATGAGTGAGCATGTCCCAGTTCACGCAACGAACAAGGGGCAGAGTCCACGGTCAAAGCCGGGCCCCCAGGCTCCTTCCACTCCGCTCCGTTCTCACACTGTCATCGTCCTCCGTGACCCTCACACTTCAGGGAAGATGTGCGTTTCCCGGCGTCCGCCCTGGGAACCCTGTGACTTTTCCTCTTTGGGCCCCAGAGTGATCTTCTGGGCCAAGTTCCAATGCCGCCAATCGCCCGTGACGCAGGGGCTCTCCGTCAAGGGGGCGCCCGCCGGTGCCAGGTGGAGCCTGCGAGACGGTGGCACATTCTGTGTGCCTTGCATTCAGGGATCTCAAAACCCTTAAAAATAACACTTTTTTCACAATATGCTTCACATTTGAATTTTTAAGGTACTTAATACTTTGCAAGTCTCCACTTCTCCAACTCTTATTACCCGGTAACATGATTCTAGTCTAGGGAATTAGAAAATAAAGCACTGCACTCAGGGCCATGCATTCTTCACATTCGAGGCGATTTTCGTACTGTGCACATTTACATGAGAACGTTGTAATGACTCTTCGGCGGAAATTGCTTCAGAGCCGTAGGTCGCATCAGGCCGATGACGTCCAGGCGTTTCTGACCGCAGCCCAGAGCAAGAAGAGCCAATGACGGCGGCCGTGCGGCGTGTGGAGCGGGAGCCAGGGTTCCTGGGACCACGGGTTCCTGGGACCACACTTATTCTTCCTGCGTTTCATATGCTCTGATTCAGTTTATGTTTGTTTGTTCTTTAAATAAACCCACCAATAAATTATGTGTCGATTTGAAAAATGACACAGCGTGCTATTACCGGCTTACTGTTTTGGGATAATCCCATATTCTCCTTACACACGTGTACACACGCCTGTACAGCACAGAAAATACAATACGTGTCTCAAAAACGCACACCAGGGACAGAACCGCGTCTCTCAGAGCCCGTTTGTTTTCAGAGCCTGGTGGCCGTCCGGAGAGCATGTGGGGACGCGGATCCAGGGCATCAGCTGACCAGACACCCAGGCTCGGTGCCAGAGTCCGTCCTGAAGCACACGGCTGGGGAAGAGCTCCTTTCTTATGTTGTCGGAATGAGGACGAATTCCACTTGTCCAAGGAGCGTTAAGGGGAGGCCTGTGCGTGCCGGCAAGAAAACAAGCCATCGGTTTTCTCGAGAGAATGGTACTTTCTGAATGTCAGTATCGTGCCGGATTGAGGACAGGGGGTTTCTGACTAACGGCCCGCCTTGCTATACACTGTCTTCCACCTCTGCGCTATCAAAGTAAGTGTTACTTCATTAAGTCAACGTGAGACCTCAGGGAAGGGCCTAGGATAACTATACGCAGGTTCAAATAACTTACTTCATTCACCTAAATCCAGCGAACTGCACTCTTGACAAGATTGATAACCAGCACTGTCGGGGACTGACTGTGTGCCCCCCGAATCCATATGTGAAATCCAGCCCCCGCTGTGATAGTTTGGGGAGATGGGGACTTTTGGAGGGGATTAGGCCACGAGGACGGAGCCCCCATAAATGCACTAGCGCCCTTACAAAGGAGGCCCCAGGGAGCCCTCTTGCCCCTTTCACAGACACAGCAAGCAGACAGCCCTCTGTGACCCAGGACGAGGGCCCTCACTCAATTCCAAGCAGCCAGTGCCCTGACCTTGAACTTCGCAGCCTCCAGAACTGAGAGAAATAGATGTCTGCTGTCTCAGCCACTTCGTCTCTGGTATTTTTGTCACAGGAGCCTGAACTAAGACCAAGACCCTATAAGACGTTTTTCAGCCTCCAGTTCAGCTCAGAGAGTTGTTCCACGTGTAAAAAGAGAGCTTCCCTCCAGGAAAAACTGGGCTGGGAACAAGGACGGAAGAGCCTACTTACCCCTCCCCAGGATTAGCTCGCCGCTCCTCAGAGGACCACCGTGAAAGGGCGAGATGATGCTGGGAAGAAGGAAACAGTCGCTACTTCCAACACTTTGGTCTCGATTCTGTGTCTGATCAACGCCAAGGTGGTGGTGGGGAGGGTGCTGAGTGTACTGTGTTTGCTTCAGAACAGAAAGTTAATAGGAAATTGAAAAGAAGGGAGGAACTATCCCTGGCTGGTGTGGCTCAGTGGATTGAGCACCGGCCTGCGAATCAAAGGGTCGCCAGTTCAATTCCCAGTCAGGGCACATGCCTGGGTTGCCGGCCAGGTCCCCAGTAGGGGGTGTATGTGAGGCAAATTGCACACTGATGTTTCTCTCCCTCTCTTTCTCCTTCCCTTCCCCTCTGTCTAAAAATAAATAAATAAAATCTTAAAAAGAAGAGAAAAGAAAAGAAAAAAGAAAAGAGGAACTAAAACACTCCCATCCAGTAACAACAGACAAAGTCACCAGGTGTCCTGGGGCAGACGGTTCCATAGTTACGACATTTACAAATGTGTCAGTTTCTGCAAAACTCTAGCCTGTTGTTGCCTAGCACCTGGCTTAAATTATTTATGGTAATTCATTTAAGAGATAACAATCCGTCTCCTCTGGATTCAGTCACTCTTCTCTTTAAAACGTGCATTCAAAACTAGCCCACAAGGTCAAGGTCATGCCATCCGTCATCCGGAATTCCCATAGCAATTATTAAAGGCATGGCTGATTTTTCAACCTGGCCGTTGGCAATGCAACTCACTTCACCCCTGTACCTGCACGGGGGTGAAAATGTCATACTTGGGCAGGCAGACGCTGAACTAACGAGTGCAGCTGAAGGTGAGCCCTGGAACGTCCCTGGAAATCCTGCTAAACATCCCTGATGCTCCACACACCTTCCTTCTCTTCATACCTTACACACCTTCTATCCCAGTCTCACTCCATTTCTCTGGGGTAAATGCCCAACAGCGTGATTAACCACGGATTCATATGGTGGTTACGCATTACATTTTTAAGAAACTGCCAAACAGTCATCCAAAGTGGCTACGCTGGTGCATTCTCCATTTCCACAAGCAACGTGCGTGCGATCCAGTTTCTCTGCACTCTTGCAGCGTCTCGTGTTGTCACTACTTTTCATTTTAGCCATTCGAACAGGTACATAGTGACATCGCACATAGTGACATCGTGTCATAACCTCGGTTTGTGCTTACCTGTCGACTCATGATGGTGAAACCTTTCTGTACCCGTTACTTGTCACCTGTATGGTCTCTTCAGTGAAATGCCAGTTCACGTCTTTTGCCCATTTTTCTGATGAGATTGTGACTTTACTGTTGAGTTTTAATAATTCTTTATATGTTCTAGATACTCATCCTACATCACATATATGATATACATACTTTTTTCCCTGGTCAATAATTTGTTTTTTTAATCTTCCTAACAGTGTTTTCTGCAATGTAAAATTTGCAAATTTTGATAAGGTCCAGCTTTAATCTTTATCTTTTATGAATTATTCCTTTGCTATCAATTCTAAGAACTCTGTGCCTAGCCCTAGAAGCCAAAGATTTCCTCCTATTTCTCTAAAAGGTTTATACTTTTACACTTTGCATTTAAGCCCAGAGTCCATTTGGAGTTCATTTTGGGGTAAATTTTCTGTCAACCCTTAGGTCAAGTTTTTGGTTTTGGGCCAGTTGCTCCAGAACCATTTGCTGCAAAGGCTATCCTTCCTTGGAACTAATCTTGCCCATTTGTCAAAAAAGGGGGGAGTATATTGGTGTGGGTGTATTGTGGGTCCCCTGCAGTACCCCACTGACCTGTGCGTCTGCCCTCCACCGGCACCACCCCACCTCAATCACTTCGACTCCACATTAAGTCTTGAAATCCAGCAGTGCGATTCCTCTCATTATACTCTCCCTTGTCAAGAGTGTTTTAGGTAATCTGATACCTGTGCTTTTCTATATAAATTTTGGGTTAAGCGTATCTATGTCTATAAGAAGTGCCTTGCTGAGGTTGTGCTAGGAATGGCATTGAACCTGTACGTCCATCTGGGAAGAATTCATGGATTTACGATGTTGAGTCTTGCAGCCCATGAACGCAACGTGCTCTCCCTCTTCGATGACTTTCTCCAGCATGTTGTGATTTTCAGCCTGGAGATTCTTCACATGTTTTGTTAAGTTTATACTTAAGGAGCAGTTTATAAATGGCATCATTTTTTTAATTTGGTCTCCACAGTCTCAGTATTAGTACAGAGAAACACAATCGATTTCTGTATTGATCTTGTGTTCTGTGACCTGGTTTGAATACACGTATTAGTTCTAAGAGTTGTGTTTTAGATTCCTTGGTGTTTTCTCCATAGAATATCACATTATCTGCAGGTAAGGGCTGTTTTATTTCTTCCTTTCCACCTTCATGTCTTCTTTCCTTTGTCCTGCCTTATTGCAGTAACACAAGTTCCGGGATCATGTTGAATCACAGAGGTGTCAACAGACTGAATTTAACATTCTACGCAAAGGACATGTTTCATCAAATTTCAAAACCGGTTGCATGTATCAATTTCCTGCAACCTGACAATTCTACTTGTAGGGATAGACTCTGAAATACCGCTTGTGCCTGCGTTCCTGCTTGTACAGGAAACTGCGCAGGAGCAACGCTCTCCACAGCAAAATGTGAGAAGCAATGGTCATCCGAGGGAGCACTATTAACACTAAATAAATTGTGCATATTTGCACAATGGGATGTTATACATTATCCATGACCTAGAGCTACGTGAAACAATGTGGACAGACTTTTGAAACAAAGTTGTCAGAGAAGACAGACTTCAGGATGATGTAACTTTTGAAAAAACCAGTGAAAGCAAAGCTAAACACTGTGTTGTTTCAGTACGTGGGGAAAGGAGGAAGGGATAAACCCAGCAATCTGGGTACCGATTACCGTGGCTAAGGGGCAGGTATGGAGATGGAATTAAGGAGACACCGGCAGCATCGAGAGTATCGGTAATGCTCCCTTGCTTAAGTTGGGTGGGAAAGACATAAATGTTAGTTTTATTATTCTTTTTTATATTTCTTAATTTAAAAGAATAGAAGGTAAGAAATGTGCAAACCAAATTCATGATAGTGGCTATCTCCCAGGAGAGCTGGAAATAGAATTTGAGGTAATAGTTTAAAAGCACTTTAGCCCTAATAATTTATTTCTTTAACAAGAGAGGAAGAAAGTATAAGTAAAATATGTACAAAATATCAATTCTGACCATCCAAGTAGGAGATACAGATTTCTGTTATATTATTATTTGTGATTTATTTTAATTGTTTTCCAAATAAATTCCTGTAAGCCCATCTCCTTTGTTCTGGAATTAAAATGTCATAGATAAACAGATAACTAAGCAGATTATTAGGAGGAGAAAGGAAATAAGAGTGTGAAGTGTGACAATATAGATGTTTGGTTTCATCCTCTGAGATACACTGACAGCAGCAACGTGATACATCACAAAGCAGCACTTAGCTCTTGGCTGAGTGAGACTCCAGATAAACACCTCCAGTTTATGCCGTATCTTTACACGGTCTGTCTCTGAACACCATCTCAGACACCGTGGGATTATATCTGACAACAAGATTAACAGAAGGTGAGCACCGAAATACATTTTATGAAAGGGTAAGAAATATCAGGGCTAAGATATTTACTAGAAATCAGGGACACTGTACCAAATAAAAGCATTCAATGACTATAAACACATTTAAAGACCCAATCCACAGTAGACATCAACAAAATGACTTGAAGTGCAATAGAAATCTGCAAAAGTCTGAAAGAGATCACTTGAGTTCTCCAAGGCAGAGCCGTCAAAAGGTGCGCTTTCAAAAGCTGAAGAAAGAAATTTGCACAATGCAAAGATAACATCTTCAACTAAACAAGAACCTGTATAACCCAGCGCAGAAACAAACTCATACATCAAGAACCCGGGAGACTGAAATACGGAAACAATCAAAACCGGCAGAAGAAAGAATGCATGAGGAGATAAGAAAATCCAGCATGAAAACTAGAAAGATTCATTGAATGTGTCAAAAACTTCCAAGACAGCCCTAGAAATCCACACTGCGTCGCTGAGGAGAAAAGGCTGCTCCATTTTATCAGAAGATTGAGAGAATTCGTAAATGCATGTGCAGCCCATGGATGCCATTTAAATGTTGCGCCATTGCTTTGTCTACGCTTGAGCGGGGGGGGGGGGGGGGGGGGGGGGGGGGGGGGGGGGGGGAGGGGGGTCTGGCTCACCGAGACGGAGCGGCCTCCCACCAGCCACGAAGCACACGGGGTCCCCAAGACTGACCAAGGTGTCAATCCGGGAGGGCAGGGTGGGGGCGGGCATCATTGTTTTTGCCTCCCCCTGCAGGGCCGAGGTACCTCATTCGTAACAGGTGCTCCAACGATTTATGATAACCAGCGATTCCAGTCCTGCTGGAGAACACAGGTCTGCCTGCCACCCTAACAATCAAATGTGCTCCGAAGTAAATAAAGCTTTTTTTTTTTTTGCAGTGAGACAGCAAGAAGCACACGCCGACCCTCCCGCGGCACCAGGTGACGGCCGTCCAGCTGTGGCTTTCTCTAACGGGGTGCCACAAGGGCTCGGTGTGCTCAGTGAATGAAAGCTTTGTCATCAGAGTCTGTCTGGAATAATAACGGAAGCACCGCACAAAGAGAATCAATGACCCCCTTGCAATCTCAGGCTATTTAGTGTCGGATCTCACTACCCCGTTAGCTCCCCAGCCCTCGGTTTGTCTGTCAGGAGGCTGTGAAGCAACATTATCCCTACGATTTCTTCCAGCTCCTTCCTAGGGTCTCTGCTATGAACCCACAGGGACAATGAGCAGAATGCATGCAATTCTGAGCCTGAATGTTGTGTGAAACAGCCTTCCTTCCCCCTGTGGTTAAGGGGACAGAAGGACCGTTTCCCAGCAGTGCTGAGCAGGGCTCCCCTGGGTTGGGAGGGTCGCACCGCAAACACCAGCAGAGCCCTGCGCGATGAGAACAGGCACAACCACTGCCTCCCAAATTAGCGAGCAATGGCGTCCTGGACAGCTGGTGGGATAGCGGGCTGTGCTCTCCCCCCTCCCCCACGGCTAGGGTCTTGAAGGACAAGAACAAAGTGACAGTCTGGATCCTCTGCTGGGACGAGTCTCCCCCTCCCAGCCCATCCGAGGGAGCCTCGGCCTCTGCACAGACCCTGGGTTTGGATCAAGAGACTCTGCCTGGCCAGGCTAGCAATTCTCTGTCTTTGCCAAGCATGCTGCAGCCGGCCCCTCCTAGGTCAAAAACTGACCCAAAGGTCAAGGAAAAAGACAACGAAACCAAGATGGTGTTAACTGACACGAATGTGCAGAAGAAAAAAAAAACCCAGGGGTAACCCTTGTGACCTGGGGGTGCACGCTAACGCCCCCCCCTCTGCATCCGCAGAGGTGCACAGCCTCCCACGGAGCTCAGCGTCTCAGCTTGCCTTCGCTGCACCACACACAGCTCCCCGGAATGAGATTCTGTAGAACGTGAACCATGGGCGGAAAAGCTGGTGGCTTCCTTCTTACCCTGACATGGTCATGGGTCACATAAGGACATTTTGGTCAATGATGGACCCCATGCCATGAAAGAGGGTGGTCCTGTAAGGTTATCACAGAGCCGAAAAGTTCCTACCGCTAGTGACGTGGCCGCCCTGATGCCACAGCGCAGCGCATGACTCAGGTGTCCGGGGTGGTGCTGCTGAAAGCGAACTGGCTGTCCTGCCTGTCGCATAGAATTGTGACACATGTAATCATGGCCACTTGATAATGACAGGGCACAACCATGCTACTGGTTGGTATATTTACACCACTATGCCTTTTAGCATTATTTTAGCGCTCACCCTTTCTACTCAAAGAGAAAGTTTGCAGCCGAACAGTGAGACACATGACGCCAACAGCAGCCTCCTGCAGCTCATGCCCACTGTGCCCCTTGATTGCACCATTTTCCCTTGTGCTCCACCGAATTTCGTGTTACTTTGCTCATCACCGCCCCTACGTGTCCAGAATCCACTGCTTACGTTGTCAGTTGAGGGACTGACCGGCAAACAAAAGTCAAAGTGGTTCACGTCTACGACGTGGGAAAATCGATGGCGGTTACCACACACCAGTCAGGCATGTCCCTTTCCACCCCAGCGAGGCTCTTGAAGAACCCGAACGAAGTGACAAAAGCTGTTAAGGACCTTCTTTTTGGCAGGCAAAGAGACTAAGCACAGTTGGAGAAAGGCCTGCCTGCCTCACGCTCAGAGTCACTTCTCATGGCCAGGCTGAAGGCAGGCACAGGAGCCCATTCCTCTCACTACCGCACCAATCATGGTCAAAGTGAAGTCTGTTTGGGATGCTGACAGGAAAGACCAAGCCTGACGGTGATGCTGAACTGACTGCTAGCCCTAGGTGGTGTGACGAGCTCAAGAATCGTTATTCAACGTAGAACGTGCAAGTGAGTGGTGACTTTGCCAGCGCTGGTGAGGCAGCTGGAAATTTGGGGAGCTCCACATAACCTGGTTGTGGAGGAAAATGACTTACCAGGTCAAATATTCAATGTGGGTGAAAAGGCCCTATTCTGGAAACAGATGCTTGAAAGGAGACCAAGTCCACACCAGGTGTCAGGGCTTGTAGGGACAAGGCAACCGTCTTCCTTAGGGCCAGTGTCATAGGTTACACATGGAGACCCTTTGTCATCTGGCCCAGTGACAACCCCAAGGCCTTCGAGCACATCAATAAGCACGCTCACCAGGTGTACTATGGGAGCAATGAGTCACAGACGACCCACAGCCTCTTCCAAGATGCCTTCTTGGATTGCTATGCTGGTGAAATGCATGGAGAATAACATACCTTCCATGGTTTTGCTTACTATTGCTACTGCTCCCTTGTATCTTCCTTTCCTTAGTGAGCTTCATCCCAATATCCAAGTGGTGTTTCTCCTCCAGACACCACCACTTTGGTCCAACTAATGGACCAAGGAGTGATGACAGCTTTTAAGGCCGACTCCCACAGGAGGAACTTGCTCAGGCTATTGCTGAAACTGATGAAGACACAGATGCTGACGCAGTTCTAGAAGGATCACACCTAAGGCCGACTGCACTGAGAACATTGCTTGGGCTTACAGTCACCACGGAGTGTATGAATAACATCTAGTAGAGGACACTCAAGATGTTCATTCATGACTGTAAGGGATTTTCTCAGGATGAAGAGGTTGAGACACTCACAAGGCCATGGTTGCGATGGGAAAGCACTTGAACCTGGGTGGGGATGCGGATGACACTGAGGGGCCCCCAGAGGTGATTCCCGAGGGACAGACTGGTGAAGGCTGTGGGAACTGGAACAGGACACGCTGGCGAAGAAGAGCTGAGAGAAAAGGGAACCGCAGGAGAAGGAAGAGGAGCCCCAAGAAAATTCACAGCGAAGGGCTCCGCAGAAGCTTTTGTAGACCTAAAAAAGCTCCTTACGAAGTTTGAAAACATGGACCCCAACACCCACACCGGAAGCTTTTCATGAATAGGGAGGAAGGTCCATGTGCGTTATCTGTCTACCAGAAAACCTGTGATGAAAAAAAGAAGCGCTCCCAGCAAACCACCATGGAGATAGTTCTGAAAAGATGACACATCTTCAAGAAGAGCCTCGGGAGGCCCTTCAGGAGGCGTTCCAGAAGGGGGCGCTGCCACCATGGATGACAACGCGTGCCGTTGCCCCTGACAACCTCCCAGTGGGCCAAGATGTGGAGGAGGACAGCCGTGATACTGACGACCCGGAACCTGTGTAGGCCTGCGCTAATGTACGCATTTGTATTTTAGGGGTCATTTTTTCAAGTTTAAAAGTAAAGAAAAAAATTTTAAAGGCTTATAGAAGAAGGATATAAAGGAAATGTTTTTATATACCTGTGCAAAGCTGATGTTATTGCAGAGAGTCAAAATTTTTTTTTAATTAAAAGTTTATCAAGTGAAAAGATGACAGTAAGCTCAGGTTAATTTATTTTTGAAGAAAAGGATTTTCGACAAATTTAGTGTAGACTTAAGTGTACGATGGGGTTTATAAAGTCTACGATCATGTACAGGGATGCCCCAGGCCTTCACGCTCACTCACCCACCCTCACCACCTCACCCAGAGCAACTTCCGGCGGAAGACTCCATTCCCGGGAAGTGCCCTACACAGTGCACAACACTTTACCTTCCATACCATGTGCTACTTCGGTGCGTTTACATCCGTTGAGATACACAAATACTGCTGTGCTACCATTGCCTGCAGTATTCAGGACAGTACCGTGCTGCGCAGGCAGGTGCGCAGCCCAGCCCGTACGGCCCAGGTGTGCAGGAGGGTTTACCCTCTTGGTCTGGGGACGTGCACTCTAGAATGTTCCCACAACAACAAATCCGATGATGCCTTTCTCAGAGAGTGTTCCCGCTGTTAAACAGTGTGCGACGGTAGCGCACGCATCACAACCCCCAAGTGAAAATAAACCCCGCATGATGTCTTGGCATGGAATCACGCCAGGCAAAAAGAATCTTCCAGAATAAACAATCCATCTCGGTGGAACTCAGAGTACTGTACTGCAAATAAAGACTCTCTTGAGTCCCGACTTTATTTTTTAACTTTGATCATGAACTTCTTCTCCTCCATCTCTGATGAAGCTTAATGAGTTAGCTAAGTTAATGAAGTGTGATGCCCCATTAAATACATCAACTGACAACAATTAATTCCTCAGAGCATGTTCTCTGGTGATTGATTATATTTTTCAGTGTGGGAGAATTTAAATGATGTAAATCTCTTGGCAGAAAATAGGCATTGAAAACTTTGAGAGTTTAATTCAAAGAAAGTGATTTTTTTTATGTAACTTTGTTCACCAGTTCAGTGAACACGCCTGTTGATTTGTCAGTCATTAATGAAAATGTGACAAAAACAAGTCATCAGCCAATGAAAAAATGATATCCATCATTGAAAGCCATAGCTAGAAGCTTCCAGAGAGTGTGGCATACTTTTCTACAGTCACATTCGATCTAAGTATGTCATTGTGCTATGTGGGGATGAGAAGGAGCATGAAGTTCAGAGGTTTAGAAAGAAAACCCAGAAATGTAGATAAAATATAATTCCCTTTGAACTTAGGAACACCCCCAAATCCCTGCATTCACTTTGGGTAATAGCCCATGTTGCCCGAGAGCACCTCACTGTCCCAGGAAACCTGTTAATTCTCTCTCACATCACCTCTGTAGTCATCAGGCCACCCCAGAGACTTCTGAAGGGATCCCGAGGGAAATAGTGCAGGATTTTCCAGGAGGTTAAAATCCATTTAAATCACCTCAGGGAGTGAAATTAACCAGCCTGGGAAGATCCTCATTGGAAAAAATCCGAACACCTCTTTAAACATAAATAGCTCAATAATGAGCAACAAACAAATGGCAAAAGAATTCAAGGCTATCGTCTGTAACACAGACCTACAGTTAGAAGAGTCTCAACACCCAAAGGCTGCTGGGGGAATGTGCAGGTGGGGGGAAGCAGTCCATGTATAATAATGAGAAAACTCCCTCACCTTTCCTTCCACGCTTCACAGTAGTCGCCGTTGTTGACGCGCACGAGATTGAAGATCATTCACCCGTATAGTCATTGACTGGACATAGAACGCAGCTGAGCTTGTCCTGGGGACATGCACTTGTAGGGTCTTCCTGAGGACAGAATAACCTTTCTTGGTTCCTATATATTACTCAACAGCTGAGAGTCCTTAATTTAAAAAAAATTGTGTATTCAGTGAAGTAGGTGTTTAATGTTCACAGGCTAACAGAAGAAGCATCCTTGAACCTGTTCATTTAACCAGTAAATGAATACACACAGCATTTATTAACCGCAGTTGGCTGTTATCAATGGTACCTTTTTGGCTGTTTGTTTTTATGGTGACTAAACCAGGACATAAAAGCAAATGATCGGGGACGGTCATTTTATATATTCAAGTAAATTATTCAACAAGCCCATTAATTGAATCAAGCCCTCCACATCCCATCTGTAACCTTGAAGTGAGTAGAAAAGTTCTTCACAACTACCCAAGTGAAAAATTATCAACTTACAGAGGTCGAAAGTTATACCCTGGCTCTTCTCTAGCAACAGGAGATGTGATTTTTGAATCCTGAAAGTAGATGAAAACAAAGTATTCCCAATGAAAATCAGTAAAACTCTTGGGCCAGCCCAGCCACTGAGAGTCATGCTTTATCTCAAGGGCCTGAGCTGGTTAGTGGGTCTGTCCTTCATTACTCAAGATGCTTCCCGTGAGATGCGGTGCAAGCACATGGGCAGTTCCTCCAAGGGACGCAGAGCTGGGTTGGCATGGGGCGGATGAGAAAGGCAGGAAACTGTAGGGCTCCAGTCCCATCCACAGCTCCTCCTTTTCCCTCCTTATCCCCAAAGATCAGATCCACCTCCTGCTGTCTCCTTCAATACCACCTCCTTCTCAGTTCAGAAGAGCAGAAAGAAGTTGACTAAACACTGGCTTAAGCACAAAGTACTTTTAGAGACTTTTTAAAATATTAATTATTTTATTGGTCACCATAGAAAACTGTTGCAAGCAGGTAGGATCGATCCACTCCCTGTTCAGTAGGAGCGTCATTATGGCACAAAGCTGATTGTCATTTGAACGTCCCACTTGAGTGTGTCAGGCTTTGGACCAGGCAAATCTGCCTTGTCAATAAACACCCCCATGATCCTTATGCACTAGAGCCTGAGATTCACTGTCAATTCAATGCACACCAACCGCCCCCCCACACACACACAAAAAGCACTTCCACTGTCACCACAAACAAGGGAACTAATGACAAGGACATTTCATAAAATTACAAATGTACAAAAGAGGTTCATTGGATTAAACATGCAGAGTTCCTGCTCCTCCACACTGTACCTTGTATTACCCTCCAGGACAGCGCTCATCACAACATTGTTTAATAGATTTTAGAGAGAGAGAGAAACATTGATTTGTTCTTCCACTGATTGATGCATTCATTGGTTGCTTCTTGTATGTGCCCTGACTGGGGATTGAACCTGCAACCTTGGTGTATTGGGCTGATGCTCTAACCCACTACACTACCTGGCCAGGAAACTCACCACAGTGTTTTGCACCGTAATGTATTTGATATATCTGACTCCCCCCACTTGGCTATTAGAGAGCAGTATCAGTATCTTACTTTATTTCACTAGTGCCCAAAACAGTGTTAATTATATGCACTGAAGGGAAGAAATAAAAGCATAAATACTGTGTCTAATAAGTAAACATGTTCAGATCTATGCATGACTTAGAGAAACTCCACTTGAAGTTCCCTGAGGAGCAATACATCATAGTTCACTGTATCCAAGATGTCATTGATTGTAAGACACGCCACTATTTTATGTTTTACCAAGAAATAAAAACTTGGAGAAGTGTGTATGGCACGATCATCGGTTGTGGGACACACCTCAAGATCCAGGATGATAAAATGTGAAAAAGTGTGTTTCTCAGTATCAATGAAACAAGGAACCCTGGTGGCCACGCCTCCACAGGAAGTGGTTTTCATGAGTGTATCATCTTTTCTTTCCTGATTCGTCACATTGCCATGTAAAGCAAGCAGGGTGCATAGTTCACATGAGAGATCCTACAGAAAGATGCTTCTCCCGATGAACAGTGTTCAAAGCCTATGTAGCTCACTGTGAGATGTGGGTCTCAACAGACCTGAGTCATTGATCATCCAAATAGGTCTCTTGCCTTTCCACCCAGCACGCTTTGGCATATGGGCCCCAGAGCTCATACATGAGCCTCAAATTGTAACCAGTGTGGAAGTGGGAGTAATAAAAATAAGTGGGTGGGCCAGGGCTGGGAGCCATCTCTTTAAATGAATTTCAAACCTAATTAGGTGACTAATTGTGCATCGGAACTTAGTTGTTGTACAACATGTCATGTATGGTTAATGATGATTTATTCTAAAATTCTTCAGATGGCTTTGCTCTCCATTTTCAATTAGTCAAATCACTAAAAACACACACACGCACAGCTTTCATTTCGACAATGTTCTCCTTTTAAATCATTCTCTGTCCCCTAAATTTTCAGAAATTTAGATGCACCATAAAATGGAACACAATGTTATGAAATGAAAAGTAAGAAAAGCTGCTGTGGAAAGCCCTCCCCAGAGGCTCGTGGTTGGCACAGACCTGAGCAGCGAATCCCGGGCCGTATTTCCAAATACAAAGCGCCACACTGGTAATCGTTGAGATTTCAACACAAAACAAGCATTGTGTGGGTAAAATTTCTTGCAGGCCTACCTGGTGTGGTGGCAAATGAGCTCTGCTAATATAATTTCCCAGAGTGAACATTTGGGGTCCATGGGGGCAAAGACAGTAAGACATTAAACCGAACACATTTTCACTCAGCTGGTCCAACAAAGAGATGGAACTATGGTATCAAGGAAATAAAAAGTAGGCGATTAACCTTGGAAGGTTCACATGAGTCTGATCTGCTCACCGAGCTTAGGAACTTGGTGTCGTCCAGCTTCTTTCTTAAAATAGCGAACCTTGCTGAGGTGTGGCAGGTAGGAGCCAGGTGGCGAGGACCCACTCCATTACGGGAATCTGGAAAAGGTGCCCGAGACCCAGATGAAGGCCGGACTCCGCCTGTGAGACACGAAGCAGAGAACCTTGGGGTCTCTTCCTCTTCTTGTCCCACATGATCTTCCCTTGTATCCAACTTTTCTGTTTCTTATCAGCCCCTCTGTCATCCCCAAATAGAATTCCGCATCCACAGAAGCACAGTGTATGCGACCTCACTGTGTAACCTCGGGCAAAACACTGGAAATTGAATTTTTACTCCAGACCCACCACTGGCCCCATTCGGTGACCTGAGGCAAACTCTACCCTTCTCTGAGCCTCAGCTTTCTGGTCTGTTCAGTGAACATAAAACCTACTTCATGTGGTTGTTACAAGCGTTAAAGAAGATAATGCATGTGAATGCCCACCTAGCCCATAGATAGAACTTCATCTAGCAAATATATATGAAGAGCCTACTGTGTGTCACCCAAATGGGATGGGTATGGAGGTGAGCTGAAGATGCAACTGTGAACCAAACAGATTTTTCCCGGGGCCTTTAAGAGCCTAAGGTCTAGAGGTGGGACAGACAATAATCATAATAAACCACGTTAGTACTCTGATAATGGAATTCCAGGGAGCTTCGGATGCACCTGCACTTGGTCTAGCAGGAGGGAGGAAAAATTCCTGAAATATATGTGAAGCGTTGTCCCAGCCAACTAGGTAGGGGGTGGGGGTTGTTCCAGGGGGAGAAAGCAGCTAAGCAAACGCAGTGCTCATTTCAAAAAAGTGAAAGAAGTTGCATTTATAAGGAAATGGCAGCTTCAATACAATGAGTACAAGAAGAAAGGACACAAAGATCTCTTAAGGAATTTCATCTTGGTTGTAGAGCAATGGAAAACAAATAAAAGGCTTCTAAATCAAAGAGGGACATGACCTGAATTGGCGAATCCTAGCACAATTATTTCCCTTTCATTTGAAAAAAAATGCATTGTGATGGAGTGAGACAAAAGGGAAAGATTTCTGATGAAGACAAAGTCTGGGGTGGAGGCCCCTGGGGAGGAGTGAAATGGACACATGAAAATGACCGAGGATGGAACACAAAGACAGGTGGGAATCCATTTGGATGTGTGTGGTGGAGAAAGCTGTTGGGAGGGGCTGGGAGTTTGAAAATGGAAATGTCAGGGGGTCGGGCTTCAACAACTGCATAAATTATAGAGCATTTCACTGGGAATTCACAGAAGCATCTGAGAGAAGGGAAGGAGGAGGTTATTTTAGACATTCTTAGAAATCCCGGAATTCCCGGGAGGCAGGTGGCTTTGCCAAGAGGTCATAACCCATTGGGTGCTGGTTGGCAGTTGGCTATGTGGGTGCAGAGTTTAGGAGAGAGTTTGGGGTGGTGTCAACATTATTTTTTAAAGCCTGCTTAACCATTAACTCCTGCTGGGTTCTTTTTTACCAGTGATGATCTTTTGAACCTAACAGATCGGCTCATACTTTCTCAGATCACTAGAGTCGCAACAACAACAAAAAATAACAAAGTGCCATAATGAAGAAAGCTAAGCATCTGTCGGCTCTGTTCCCAGGACACCTGCAATTTTTCTGAAGGCTGTTTTTCCTCACCTGGTAGTTTGCTATGCAAAGACAGCAAACTACATTTGTCGTGTCAAAAACTGATTTTGCTCCATGGTGTGCACTGTACATCTGCCATTTTCTCTCAACATCTCTCCATGGAAGTAAATCCAAAAAGGCGGACACCACACATGACCTCTGCTAACACACAGCAGGTTTTCACCAAATGTGATCTGATGGGTTGAAATGAAACGTGGAGGTTTTCTCTGCTGTGGAGTTGAGAGAGCAAGCCAAACTCTCTGCATCCTGTGAGGGGAACAGTTTGGGTCGCAGCCCTGCAAGCTCAGCACAAGTGGAACAGAGCCTACAAGGGTGTGGCTGATCGGGACCAAGGGCAAACAGGAACCGGAGCTCTCAGGCAAGCTCGGCTGCGCACGCTATACCCACCAACAACGCCTTTGCCAGCTGTGCCAGGCGGGTAAGAAAAGGTTCTTCACAAACACTCTGGTAAAAGATTGTCCCCTGATGCTTGCCATGTCTTTTTGGGTGGCTCAACACTTGGCCTTTGAAATTCATTTCCTGAGTTTTGTTCCAAGAGTGACTTAAATTTAAAACCAGGCTCTCTAACCAAAGACACCGAAATAGAGAACAGGCTGACAGTGACCAGAGGGGAGAGGGGAGGGAATTTCAGGGGAAAAGGGGAAGGCTTTACAGGAACAAATATAAAGGACACATGGACAAAAACTAGGGGAGGTGGGAACAGGAGGGAGGTGGGGAGGGCTGGGAGGGGGGGCTGGGATGGGAGTAAAAGGCAGAAAAACTGTACTTGAACAACAATTAAAATTTTTTTAAAAATTAAAAAATCATTGTTATTTTTTCTTCTGTTAGGCTCACCTGAATGTAATTGTAATTGATATAATGACTAACCTAAAAGACAAGAGAAATAAATGTTAAGAATGGTTTTATCTGAAAAACAAATAAAATAAATCAAACAAGGCTCTCATTTCCCTCTGAGAAAATGAGAGCACTAACCCATTAACAAAAGACAAAAAGCAAAAAAAATACCCCCAATCCCAAACATTCCATTTCTCTTCCCGTTGGCATCCAAAGCTGGATTTTGCTGCATTCCCTGAAAGAGTCCCGCCACCCACTCTGGGGGTCGTTGCTTCTGCCCGTGAACCTAAGACAACTTCAAAGAGTAATGGCTTATTTTCTTCTTTCAAATCTTCAATGGCACTTTCCTCTACTAGCCATTCAGAGAAAGAGATTCTGGGGAATGTGGTTCTCAGCCTAACCAAGTTAATGCAAAGCAGTCAGGTGTGCGCGCTTACTTGATTTATAACAAACGGTTCATTGAAGCGCAATGCGCAAAGGACGATCCTTTCAGTAACTGTTCCGGATCAATTAGATATCCGTACAGAAAAATATAAATCATGAGACTTAGCTCAGACCATAAACATAATCAATTTCAGGTGGATTGAAGATCGAAATGTAAATGGTAAAACAATAAAATTTTAAATGGAGACATACAGCAGCATTTCCATAACCTTGAGATAGGCAGAAATTTCTTAAACAGGACACAAAAAGCATTAATTATAAAGGTTAAAAAAATTGATAAAATTAATGATCACTCTTCATCAAAATACACCATTAGCAGAGTAAACAGGCAAGCTATTGAATGGAAGGATTATATATATAATACGTATGTTAGATGCCATATTCAAAATAGTTAAAGAACTCCTAAAAATAAATAAGCAAACAAACAAAACATAAAAAGCAAGTAAGCATATAATCCAAAAGAAAAATGAACAAAAATCTGTATAGGCACATCACAAAGGAGTATATTCCAACGGCCAGTGTGTTAACAAATTACCCCAAAATGCAATGTATAGTTACCTTTAACAAAGGCCACCAGAGCATTTTCCAAGATGATTGTAATGAGAGATGCCCCCGTCAGTGGTGTTCGAGAGTTCTAGGTGTCCCGAGAGTCATGGCCTGTGTCACCTTTTATCACATTCTATCACATTTACTTGTCTCACATGCATTTGCTATTCATCTGGGTTGGAAACCTGTGCGCTCTGTGCGGTCTCCAGACTCGGAGTCTCTCCCGAGGCGGCAGTCACCTTAAACTGAAGTCACCTGCGGGTGGATCTGCCACCAAGCTCACTCCAGGGGTTGCTGGCACCATCCACATCCCACCTGAAGCCTTGGGTTCCTCCGTTTAGTCTCAGGCCTCTCCAAGCAGAAGGGTCACAACAGAGCTGCTGGCTTCATCAGAGTAAGCAAGCAAGACGACAAGTGTCCCCACAAAAGGAAAGTCACAGTCCTCACCACCTGATCTCAAATGCAACAAGCTATTCCTCGGCTACAGATTTTTCTGTACACTTTTCCTGTAGGTTTGAAGCAAGCCACTACCAGGTCCAGCCCACACACAGGGAGGGCGGTAAGTGATACAGGGTGTGACTCTCGGGACACCTAGAACTCTCAAACACCGCCGACGGGGGCATCTCTCATTACAATCATCTCGGAAAATGCGCTGGTGGCATTTGTTAAAGGTAACTATGCACAGCCTCTGACCCAGCAACTCCACCTGTTTGTAGATGACTGAATAAATGCATTCACATGTTCATTCAAAAAAAAAATGTAAAAAAAGAAAATATTCAGAGTAACATTGTCCATGATAGCCAGGCCAGTTTAAATGTTAATTATTAGTAAAATGCATAAATAAATTGCATCATATTTATGCAATTAATTCAGCACAACACTGAGAAGGAGTAGATTACAACTATTTCCAACGATATGGATGAATTTCAAAGATAAGCTGAGTGAAATAAGTTAGAAAACTAAGGAAGTATACCACGACAATGCCACTGACACTGAAGTTCAAGCCAAATTAAAGCGCAGAGTTAAAATAGGGAAGAGGTTACACCTGAGCAGCGACTGGAAGGGACCACAAAGGGGTCCTGTTCAAAACCTTTCGAAAACTTCCCTCCTCATTCAGAACTGACTGAACTGCAAGACCCTCCATGATGCGGCCCCTCAGCTGCCCCCACCACCCTCTGCTCTCATCTGTCCCCTCTCTCACTGCTCCGGGTTCCCTGGACTCTCCAGCCACAGTTCTACTTCAAGGCCTTTTCCCTTATTGCTGTTACACCTGGAAACTTCTTCCCCCGGATGTAGAGATGCCTGGTACCTCCACCATTGTCAGGCTCGTCATCAGAGAGGGCGCCCCCTAGCTACCTTAAATTCTGCTGTCGTCAGCCTACTTCTCATTTCTCGCCATACCGTTATCGGTGCCTGGTATGCAACGCGTCCATTTGTCTAACACCAGTCCTCCTCCACGTGAGTGTCCGCTCCACGAGCGGACACCGTGTTCTTCTTTCATTACTGTTTCCGGCATCAAGAACAGCGCCTTCCATGAAGAGCCCCTCTTTAATTATTTGTTCAGTGAATAAAGAGACCAGGAAGCCCCACAAGGAGACGAAGGATCAGAGAAACCGAGCCCGAATGAGCGCAGACAGGGACCAGGAACAGCCCCTGCCACAGACAGCCCGCCTCGTCGGGGCAGTGAAACTAGGGAGTCGGTGGCCCCGTTTGATATCTTAAGACCAAGTGGCGTGGGGAAGGTAACATCCTCTTCAGGCAGGTGTTAACATCTCACGAGTCTGTTCTGAGAAGGAGGGGATCAGGGACTGATGCCAATACTTCCCCGGGGGCACAGCGCCCTCCATGAGATAGGAATCTGAGCTTTATTTACATCAGGGTCGTCCGGGACTAGAGAAGACACCTCTCAAGCTTCCCAAGCGCTTCTGATGTCAGCAGAGTCTGGTCCTTGTGATAGATGCTTAATGGGAGGGTTCACAGGCATCTTTAAAAGAAAGTAATTTGTGTAAACAGAGACCAATGAAGTCAGCTACACAGTTAGACTCTCCCGGAGCTTGTAGTACATCAAACAAATGGTTTAATTGATTTTTGTAGCCATTAGGGTAAGATTGCTATTTGTTCATAACTACAGTTAAGATTACCCCTTTGGTAGATGAATTTATCTACTGAATGTGACAGCTTTTAATCAGTTGCTGCTACATTGGTCACAAGCAGAAGTGATATGACAGAGGTCTCCAATGAGCACAGTTCATATTTCTGGGGTTTTCTGGGGTTTTTTTAATATTTTATTTATTTTTAGAGAGAGGGGAAGGGAGGGAGAAAGTGAGGGAGAGAAACATCAATGTGTGGTTGCCTCTTGCATGCCCCCTACTGGGAGCCTGGCCTGCAACCCAGGCATGTGCCCTGACTGGGAATTGAACCTGGGACCTCTCGGTTCACAGGCCAGCACTCAATCCACTGAGTCACACCAGCCAGGGTATACTTCTTGTAATTCCATATTCCTGGTTTTCTTTGGCCAGTTGACTCACAGAGTTATCTAATTCACATAAGCAGCTCACGCACTCGCACTAGCAGTCTTTCTTTATATTTTCTATTATTTATATTCTGCGCTAATGTTTTATCTTCCTCATCATCTCTGCGGCTTAATGACCACTTTCAATATTAAGTTAAAATGCCTTTCATCTTGAGTTTGCAACTCCTGAAAGAATGTTGAATCCAATGTCACGTGTCAATATTTGAATGCATCCATCCTGTAATAACAGGATTCCATTCAATTTTGTTATTAGCACTTTATGATAGCATCTGTCTTCTGATTGCTTTTTTAATGGTAGTTGGCCGTGCATTTCATCATCTGGGAGAACCTACGAGATGGTGGAAATAGACTGCAGTGAACAGAATACATCAACTTACTAGCTAAATGTGACCACCCCGTAGAACCGGAAGGACACGGTGCTTCAAACCTGACCTTCAGACTTCTTTTCAGAAAACCGAAATGCAGGGATGTGTCAAACTCATTGTCACTGGGAGCCACATCGGCCTCGCCGTTGCCTTCAAGGGGCTGAGTGTCATGTTAGGACTGTGTACATGTAACTGCTCCTTAACAGTGAAGCGAGAGCTCGGCGCTAAGACCGGGTAGAAACAAGGTGCTGGGCCAGATAAAACAAGGCAGAGGGCCGGGTTCGGCCAATGGGGCTCACGTTTGCCACCTGTGGTGTAATGCATATTTAGATGTGGCATAGAAACTGATTATTTATCCATAATCTGGCAAATAAATGTATTTTAAGAAATGTGTAAATGCAAGCATATTTAATATAACCTTAGATTTACAAATCAAGAAAGATTAACATGAAATAAAAGGTTCATTTTTTATTTCTTGATTTTAGAGAAAGAGAGGAAAGGAGGGAGAAAGAGAGGAAAGGAGGAAGAGAGAGAGAAAAACAGAAACTTCAATTTGTTGCTCCACTTACTTGTGCACTCATTGGTTGCTTCTTGTATGTGCCCTGACTGGGGATCAAACCTGCAACCTTGGTGTATTGGGATGATGTTCTAACCAACCGAGCTACCCAGCCAGGGTGAAAGATGCATTTTCTTGCTAACATGTTAAATTCAAATAAACCCATGCACCATGAAATCATTATATTAAAAATAGGGCAAGTAACCATCACTGGGAAAAAGTAAGACTAAAGGAGTTTATATACAAACTGCATGATTATGAAAATATTGATTCTTGTTTATCTCTCCTGTTCCAAATTATCGAACTTCTAAGGCCACTATTGGAAAATAGCAGGCATATACAACTCAATTTGAACTTCCCTCACTGAGTCAATTCCAGTTTTAGGCCAATAATAGCCCCAGACAAGAAAACTCTCTTCTTTATACACACGAACACTATAATATTCTTTTCTCAAAAAGTCCATGTCTTTTCTCGAAACAAACACACAAACTTATTTCTGGTATTTCCAACTTCTTTTTGCATTTTGTATAGTGATTCTTTATTTCCCTTATTAAGAAAATTACGTGTATTTCATCTTAGCATTTATTTCCTATGACTCTACATGCCTGGCACCCACTGGGCTACGCAGAAACCGCCCGACGATCCTTATATTAACTCTCCAAACAAACCACTTTCCCTGAAGCGTTCCTTGTTTTCAAATCCCCATTCCCGTCCCTTTGCCCCATCTCCCTGTTGAAGGCCGGTGTTCGCCCTAATGATTCCACTGAGAAAAGGCAGGCAAACCCTCTACTTCGGCTCATCTGCCCTAAAACAGGAAAGGAGGAAGCAAGGGACCCCGGTTGTTCCCTGTGCACACTCTGCTGAAACACCAGGGGGGTCGAGTCCAGCACTCTGCGATTTGCAGGTTTGCCAATGAAATGACAGTGATGAGAGGCATGGTACTAGGAATCTGAGTGGACACTGTCCACCAGAGGAAGGCTCAGGATGGACTGTCAGATGTTAACAGTGATCGCCTTTCGTTGGTAGAGTTTAGGGCTGTGGATGAGAGGAAGGGAGCAAACCGCATCGGTGGCATGAAGGAGGAGTGGCAAGAATTACAAGTGACTTCCCCATTATCTCCCCTACGCACACGTCTTCCCGGGATGGATGAGTTGTAATTAACCTGATGCATCACCAATGTTATTCCAATGGACCATCATCACCCTCATCCAAAAACTCCTACCGAGTCCTCTGTGCCAACCTCCGGGTGAAAGAATAGAATAGAGAAATAGTATACAGGCCTTCTAGAAACTTACTAGTCAGATAAGGGGAAAAATAATTACAAAAAAAATACGTAAATAAATAGCAGCATGAGATAGTACACGTTACATAGCCTGGGTATGAATAATTCATAGGCGTTTTAGCAGCAACGCACCTTAAGAGATTCTGGGTCTGGCCTCATGACCGAATCCCAGAGAGGTTAAGGGGTCACCCAAGGTCGCATGACCTCCAGCTGGCCCCGACACTCCAGGTATTGACAGCAAATGCTAGAAGTCATGAAAGAAAGTAGCGCGGTCCATGTAAAACCAGGACCAGAAAAGAGGTCGCTAGTTCTCGTTCAATACATTCACCATCTGAGGTTACACTCTCCAAAATCAATGGCTGTGGGTGGGGCTGTGTTGATGCTGTGGAAACAACCTTCCGAGGAGTAAAACTGACCCCCTGCTCCACTGCCGCCCGGTTTCCCAATGATGAGCTGCGGGAAACCACAGCCTGTTTCAAATGTGCCAGGACCTGTTTCGTGGTTGGAGCATCCAGCCACCATGTCACATGGTTCTAGAATGGTCTGCCTCGGCCGGTTCCCCCTCGTTCAGTGGGGAGAGGCAGGGCACTCGTCACAGGGGAGTGGAGGAAGAAAAGCTGAAAAGAACTACATGACTACTCAGCTTTGAAATGCGCGATCTTGCTTATGAAAAGTGCCATAGTCTTATTCAAAGTGGAAGCCAGACAAGGAACGACCTATTCTTAGGTAAATGAGAGCAGAGAGGCCGTGTTGTGAGAAGGCTGAGAAAATACAAAGAAAGTCATTGTCCTCGGTGCCCACAGGGGAAACCGGGAAAAAGAAAACAATTTCTCAGGTAAGTGAATGTCCATTGCATTCACTGCCACAATATTCCTGGTCTTGATGCAGCTAAAATTCCCAAATCTGTATGTCACCTCAGAGTCACCCTTCGAATACCTTCAAGAAAGACAAAAAGTTATTGACCTATGGTATTTATTATTTTCAAAGGAACCCCCCAAAAACACATATCTTTATTCATTAAGAAATGTTCAGCCCTGGCTGGTGTGGCTCAGTGAACTGAGCACTGGCCTGCAAACCAAAGGGTCGCCAGTTCGATTCCCAGTCAGGGCACATGCCTGGGTGGTGGGTCAAGTCCCAGTAGGGGGCACATGAGAGGCAACCACACGTTGATATTTCTCTCCCTTCTCTTTCTCCCTCCCTTCCCCTCTCTCTAAAATAAATAGATCAAATTTTAAAAAAAAGAAATGTTCAAAGTTCATGGCAGTGACAAGACGTTAGAGAAGTGAGTAGAGCATGCGATCACAGAGCACCCCAGAAAGTGTGGCGTGATAAAAATATCCAGCACACTCGCTTTCTTAAAGGGTAAATCTTCTCAAGTAAATATGGTAGGCACGTTTGAAAACATAACATTAGTCCGGTAGTGTGAATCACCGGGGACTGGCCACCCCCAAATGGGTTGGGAATGTGTGTGCGCCATAGACAGTCTTCCCACAAACAGGAATCCAGCGGCGAGGGAGGGAGGCCGGGAGGGAGCAAGAGGCTGGGGGGGAAGGCTAGTTACCAATAAATAATCAAGTACCTAATTGAAAAGAAAAATGAGTTATTCTTCAGATTAGCCAAGTGCTTGGTTTAGAGCTGGTCGTCAATGCATATTTGTCAGGAAATGAGAAAGAAATGAGAAAATTTGCTTTCCAGGCACAGACTCTAAACTGATGAGATAATGACGAGAAGACTGGAATGAATTTAAGAATAAGGAAGGACTTAGCATTAACACATAAAGCTGTGTATTAGGGTAGTGAATGCTTAGAGGAGAAATTTGCTTGGGCAAGGGCTGGAAACCGTAGTATTCATACAAATGTAGAATTACATAAGCATTAAGATGGACAAAATTAAGCTTTTCCTCCATCGGACACAAGGGGGAAATTACCATGTGATTTTCACTTGAGAATTTCCTTGTTTCTAATTATACAAAAATAATTTACGTGCTGCGGAGCTCAAGCAGCCCCACAAAGCTTTAGCTGCCTCTCAATTAAACAGCACAGGGAGTCGCCTACGGAACCAGCTAGGAAAGAAAACAAGCGTGTAAGCAACTTTGATCGAGTTAAGATTTGTTTCCGAAGTAGAACTTTAAAAATAAATAGAAAAAAAAAATGATTCTGGTCTTTTACTCTTTTGTCATCTTGAAACTTAGGCCCAGTTCACTGGTTGCACAGAACCCTCATTGTTTGAGTGAAATATTGTAGCTGTGAGTCAGCTGGGCACAGTTCCCTCTTCCTATAACTGGGAAAAATGTGCCCCCCCCTCCTTTTTAGGAACTGCATAAATAATGGTGCCCTCCATTCCCCAGCCACAGTAGAGACTTTTGGCCTAGTACTGCCTACCAACATCCCTACCTCTCGGGCCTGGGGACCGGGAGGATCAAGAACTTTTCAGAATTAGCCAGCCACAAAGGGCACTCGGTCAATGTTGGTCACATAAATGCCAGGCAGCCGAAGGAGCACACTGGCGGGAATGAGCCAGACCTTTAGGGAATGCCGTTAGGAGAAAAGAAGCCTGGCCTGCCCCAGCCTTCACTGGGTTCCGGAAGAAGGTCCTCGTCCGTCGACACAATGATGCAAAGATGAAAGGGGAGCAGAGACAGCGTAAGTAAGAGATGAACAGACAGAGAGGAATCTTCCTGAAACCCTCCTGGAACTTCTGGTTTGGGGACCAATAAATTTCCTTCTTGCTGACGTTGACTGGTGTCTCCCTTGCCCACGGAAGCGCATGACAAATGCAGTCATCTTTCGCCTTCACAGATCCCCAGAGTACCTAGCAGAAATGGGGTCATCCAACGAGCAACCGTTATTGATTTATATAGGATGTGTTTCGTTCCAGATGTAAATAAAATTCAGAATGGCTGTTGGGAGAAGGAGAAATTTTTGTTCACAGTGCACTTTTAATTTGCTCTCACACAAAGCCTAAAAATACTACTGCAGGGGAAAAAAAAACCATAATGTTAAGGTCCCATAGACTGTGGCTTCTGCATGATATAGAAAACTACAAAGGCTCCGTGTTTCCTACTTCATTTGCGTGATGTAAGACTTTCGTATAGTATTAGAAACATCTACAATTTATTAGTAACCGTCTTTTGCATTTCCCTTCTTCTTGTTGCTCTGGAACCCTCTTTTAAACTTACCACCAGTTGGTGAGTTTCATCTTGCGCACATTAGGTCCACAAAACTCAGATTCCCACGAGGCCACAAAGGAGGGATGACTCCACAGCGAGCCGAGAGCATCTTCCGCCGTAATCCCAAGAAAGTGAATCCCCATTACCAGCCTCTGGGAGTCAAGGTGATGTAGAAAATTAACCCAGAGCTCAGCATTGAGCCCATTCCCTGCCCCGTTGGGCAGAGTAGCCCATGCGCACGAAACTCGCAAACATATAAGGGAATCCAAACTAACTTGCTTTGTGTCACGTAACCCGGAAGAAAGAATGTATATATATGCCCATGAATCCTTTGTTCGGGGCTCAGAATTTGGAGACTGCACTCCTCTGGGCCCGTGCACGTTAATAAAGGATCGTGCTCCTGAATCTCTCCAGTGTTTGGTCGTTTCATTTTAGTATAACGTTTGGTTCCCTGACCGGGAAACGACCTCACACACAACGGGCCGAACTGCCGCCAGGAAAGGACGGGAGGTCGCCAGCATACAGTGACCCGAGGAAGACAGGGGGAGCGCACGCCCTGAGATTTCTTAGGCCCCACTGATCGGGGCACCGGGTGCCGGACCATCGGCAGTCACTTCCCAGGTTTAGGGGGACTCGGACTAGGATCACTCGGAAGGCGCCGGATTGGTAGGTGCCCCGGGGACCAGACCCTCTCCACCTGAAACTTGGACCCGGCCCTGAAAAGGACCGGGAAAATACCCTGAAGGGGAGGGAAAAGCAATAACCTCTGAGAGTGTGTGAGTGTTGGAAAAAGGGGTGTCTGTGTTTGTGGTTCCATGGGCGTCAGCCTATGGAGCGTGAGTGGGCCCCAACCTGCGGTTCCTGTGTCAGATCATACGGCACAAAGGTTGGCTGTTTAACCCGGACTCTGATCGGGCAACGTTGAGCCAAGATCGACTTTGCCTCGTGAGAGGGCAGGCCAGGTGGGCAAGCGTTTGGAACCCCCACCCTTTTGTTTGTCTGCGCCGACTGGGAGGGAGATCATGGGAAGAGGACCCTCCACAGTCTTAGACTGCATGTTGCAAAATTTTGATCGCTTCAGAGGACAAGATCCGTCCCTGAATGCCGGCCAGTTAGAGAGTAGGCTGGCCCCCTGAGGGAACCCTGACCTTTGGGATCATTAAGATGGTTTACCTCATAGTTACAGGCCAGCCAGGACGCCCAGATCAGTACATCTACATAGAGAGGTGGCAGGAACTAGCACAGGACATGCCCGGGTGGCTCCAACAGTGAGCCAAGACGACCCCCAGATGAGCGGGAGCGCCCGGGTGGACGAAAGGCGCCCGAATGTGCTGCGGGCGCCTGGCCGCCAAAACACAAGCACGGGTTCTCATTGCAAAGACCCCAAAACCTCCCGGAGCTGGTCGCAGCCCACCACTGCGGCGGAAATGCATCCAGCAGCAGCCGGTCGCCCTCAGCTTCCTCGGCCATGAACGAGATAAGGTAGCCCTAGGGGTCCTGACTCAGGAGGTCGGACCTTGGCACAAGCCTGTAGCCTATCTGTCCAAGTAGCTAGACAATGTTGCGGCAGGATTGCCCCCCCCCACCCCGCCCCTTGCTTGAGGGCGATAGTAGCCATAGTAATCCTCCTACAGGAGGCAGATAAGCTAACCTTGGGACAGCAGGCTGGTCACATGCTGTGACCAGCCTCCTAGCTGGACAAGGACACAGATGGCTCTGGTTCTGAAGGTCTTCAACAGAGATAAGGTGTTTTGCAAGGTCTAAGCTTTAGGAAAACTGCAAGATGTGCCTGCAAATTTAGGGACTTTTAGTGGAAGGTACCAGTGGTGCTAGAGATTTTTTGCTGCCGCGTACTAAGTTTAAGCATACTCCTTCCCAGTGTGGGAAAGAAACTAGGATTAAAAGTGAATAATGGTTAAAAATCTAGATGTGTAAGAATATGTATAAAAGATGTGAAAGTTTTAAACCTGGAAGAAAAGAAACCTCAACTGCACTTTTTCTGGCATTATGGGAATGTGGTTTCAGGAGGGAATTGTTTCTGAGCAGAATCCTGTATCTGTAAGACCTAATTTAAGGTTGCCTGTATTATTTCAGACTTTGCTCTGTATCTGCTCTGAAAAGGAAATTGAGGATTCCAGGGAAGGTTAAAACTTCATAATCTGTAGGAAAGTGAACAAGGAAAAGAAAGATTAGAAAGTTTGTGAACGTTGCAGAAGGTTTGTGGGAAACTGTAAAAATAAATGGAAAAGTGAAAGTTTGGGGAAGGAATTATATGGTGTTAGTTAGTAATGGAATATATAAGGCATGGAGATGCAATTTTGGTGATATTAGAAGGAAAAGGATTTTCCTTCACACTTTGTATTTTTCTCCCTACCCGATCCCTCCAGAATTTGGCATTCTGATGGAGTGATTGATGACATAAGGTTTCTTTGCATAAAACCAATAAGACTAGTCGTTAATAGTGGTTTTGTTAACCAAGACTTTGACTGGAATGTAACGCCTGAAGGAGGCATGTATGGGTTCTGGTTGTCACCAGAAAGCCCTGAGGAACTGGGATTGACTTGCGTAGCTAGTGGAAGCCCACGAGAAAAAGCCTGGTACTTTGGTTGGCTGTGCGGTTTGTGCCAGTCTTTCCTGGGAAGGAACGAAGGTTGCTTTCCTGAAAGATGGCTAAAAAGGAACCTGTAAGCACAATGGAAGGCTCAAGGATTTGAGTGCAGCGACTGGTACAGGCGAAGCCAGATGGCAGATGTGTGGCTCTGCTTCTGTGCCCCGAGGGGCAGACTGAGAAGTCAATCTAAGGGTTCCCCGTGTGAGTTCCAGCAAAGCAGACTTAAAGATCATAGGTGATCCAGGCTGCTCTTGGTGTGTTTATGCAAAGGAACAGTCAAAATTAAAAGAAGGACCCAAAGTAGTCCCTATAATAACAATGAGGGTGATTTTAAGGAGAAAAATTGTGATTTAAGGAAAATCACAAAACTCAGTATCAGACATCAGAATGGTACAGCTAACTGTCTTGGAAGTTTGTTTTCATTTGAAAGTTGAAACTGGGTCTGTAATGTCACCAAGGATGTACAATTACAGGCAGGAAGGACCATCTCACAGCCACAGAGACTGTTTTGGGGATTGTTATATGAATTAACCTGTGTGTTCTCCTGTTTTCGTAGGGCGTATGCCTATGACCTCATTACCTGGGTAATTGGTTGCAATACAGGCCTCACTTGAGAAGCCCATTTTCATCATTGCCCCATGAGGCTCAACGGTTTGGCTGAACTAAGTGGCTGGGTTGGTGAAGGGTTGGGGCAGTCTGTGGGCTTCACTTTAGAACTAATTTGCCCTTTTCTGTCTTGATGGC
>PVKU01008440.1:0-73747 GCA_004027475.1 Anoura caudifer
ATATATATATATATATATATATATATATAGAGAGAGAGAGAGAGAGAGAGAGAGAAATACAGGTACAAAAATGGCAATGAATAAGTACCTATCAGTAATAACCTTAAACATAAATGGATTAAATGCTCCAATCAAAAGGCATAGAATAGCTGAATGGATAAGAAAGTATGACCCACACATATGCTGCCTACAAGAGACCCACCTCAGGACAAAAGACCTACACAGACTCCAAGCGAAGGGCTGGAAACTAATTTTCCAAGCAAATGGACAGGAACAAAAAGCCGGGTAGCAATACTCATATCAGACAAAATAGACTTCAAAAGAAGAGCCATAAAGAGAGACCCAGAAGGTCACTTCATAATACTCAAGGTAGGAATCCACCAAGAAGACATAAACATTGTAAATATATATGCACCCAACATAGGAGCACCTAAATACATAAAAAAAAAAAATCTTAGAGGACTTGAAGAAAGATATTGACAGCAACACAATCATAGTAGAGAATTTTAACACCCCACTATAAAAAATGGGCAGATCTTCCAAACAAAATATCAATAAAGATATTGTGGCATTGAACAACACTCTAGATGAAATGGACTTAACTGATTATATAGAGCCTTTCATCCCAAAGAAACTAAATACACATTCTTTTCAAATGCACATGGAACATTTTCAAAGATAGACCACATGATAGGACACAAAACAAGCCTCAACAAATTAAAGAAAATTGAAATCATAACAAGCATTTTCTCCAACCACAAGGGACTGAAACTAGAAACCAACCCCAAGGGGAAAAACCCAAAACACTCAAAATCATGTAGAGTGAATAGCATGTCATTAAACAATGAATGGGTAAAGAATGAAATTGGGGAGGAAATCAAAACGTTTCTGGAAACAAATGAAAATGAACTCACAATGATCCAAAACTTACGGGATATGGTGAAGGCAGTCCTCAGAGGGAAGTTCATAGTGATACAGGCCTACCTAAAAAAGATAGAAACATTTCAAACAAACAACTTAACACTACACCTACAAGAACTCAAAGAACAACAACGAAGACAGTCCAGAGCAAGTAGAAGGAAGGAAATAACCAAGATCAGAGCACAATTAAATGACACATAGAGACTAAAAGCACAATTCTAAGGATCAATGAATCCAGGAGCTGGTTCTTTGAAAAGATAAACAAAACTGACAAGCCTTTAAGCAGACTCACCAAGAAAAAAAGAGAGAGGACTCAAATAAACACAATCAGAAATGAAAGAGGAGAGATTACAACTGACACCACAGAAATACAAAGGATTGTAAGAAATTACTATGAAGAACTGTATGCTAAGAAATTTGAAAACCTAGGTGAAATGGACAAGTTTCTAGAAATATATAATCTTCCAAAACTCAATGAGTAAGAAGCAGAAAGCCTGAAGAGACCAATAACAGCCAATGAAATTGAAGCAGTAATCAAAAAACTCCCAACACACAAAAGCCCTGGACTAGATGGTTTCACAGGAGAATTTTACAAAGCATTTAATGAAGAGCTAACCCCTATGCTTCACAGACTATTCCAAAAAATCCAAAATGATGGAAGACTCCCAAACTCTTTTTATGAAGCCAGAGTCATCCTAATCCCGAAACCAGATAAAGACACAACAAAGAAAAGAATACTTCAGGCCAATATCGCTGATGAACATAGACACTAAAATCCTCAACAAAATATTGGCAAACCCCATCCAACAATACATTAAAAAGATCATACACCATGGCCAAGTGGGATTCCTCCCAGGGATGCAAGGATGGTTTAACATTCACAAATCAGTAAATGTAATACATCACATAAACAAAAGCAAAGACAAAACTCACATGATCATATCAATAGATGTGGAAAAAGCATTTGATAAGGTATAGCACCCATTTATAATAAAAACACTCAGCAAAGTGGGAACAGAGGGAGCATTCCTCAACATAATAAAGGCCATATATGAGAGACCTGCAGCCAACATCATACTCAACAGGCAAAAACTAAAATCTTTCCCACCAAGATCAGGAACAAGACAAGGTTGTCCACTTTCACCACTTCTATTCAATATAGTATTGGAAGTCTTAGCCACAGTGATTAGACAAGAAAAGGAAATAAAAGGCATCCAAATTGGAAAGGAAGAAACAAAACTATCATTGTTTGCAGATGACATGATAGTGTACAAAGAAAATCTTACAGACTTGGCCAAAAAGCTGCTCGACCTAATACATGAATTTGGCTAAACTGCTGGATACAAAGTCAATATCCAGAAATTAAAGGCATTTTTGTATACCAACAATGAAACAGCAAAAGCAGAAATCAAGAAAAAAATCCCATCCAATATAGCAAAAAGAAAAATAAAATACTTAGGAATAAACCTAACCAAGAAGGTAAAAGACCTGTATGCAGAAAACTACACAACACTGAAGAAAAAAATCAAGGAAGACACAAACAAATGGAAACATATACTATGTTCATGGATCAGAAGAATTAATATCATTAAAATGTCCATACTACCCAAAGCAATTTACAAATTCAATGCAATACCTATTAAATTACCAATGGCATATTTCACAGACATAGAACAAATACTTCAAAAATTTATGTGGAACCATAAATGACCCTGAATACCTGCAGCAATTTTGAGAAAGAAGAGCAAAGTAGGAGGGATCACAATACCTGGTACCAAACTGTATTACAAGGCCACTGTAATCAAAACAGCCTGGTACTGGCATAAAAACAGGCACATGGACAAGTGGAATAGAACAGAGAGCCCAGAAACAAACCCAAGTCTCTATAGTCAATTAATATTCGACAAAGGGGGCAGCAACATAAAATGGAGTAAAAATTGCCTCTTCAACAAATGGTGTTGGGAGAACTAGACAGCTATGTGCAAAAAAATGAAACTTGAGCACCAGCTTACAACATACACAAAAATAAATTCAAGGTGGATAAAAGATTTAAATATAAGCCACGACACCATTAAAGTCCTAGAGGAGAACGTAGGCAGGAAAATCTCAGATATTTCACGCAGCAACATTTTTACTGATATGTCCCCTAAAGCAAGGAACATAAAGGAAACAATAAACAAATGGGATCTCAAAATAAAAAGCTTCTGCACTGCTAAAGAAAACAGTATTAAAATAAAAAGAGAACCAACCATATGGGAAAACATATTTGCCAATGATACATCAGACAAGGGTTTAATCTCCAAAATATATAAAGAACTTACATGACTCCACTCTAAGAAAACAAGCAACCCAATTAAAAAATAGGCAAGGGACTTGAACATTCACTTCTCCAAGGAGGACATACAGAGGATCCAGAAACACATGAAAAGATGCTCCATATCGATAGCTATCAGAGAGATGCAAATTAAAACCACAATGAGATACCACCTCACACCTGTCAGAATGGCCATCATAAACAAAGCAACAAACAACAAGTGTTGGAGAGGTTGTGGAGAAAAGGGGACCCTAGTGCACTATTGGTGGGACTGCAGACTGGTACAACCACTATGGAAAGCAGTATGGAATTTTCTAAGAAAACTAAAAATGGATCTACCTTTTGACCCAGCAATTCCACTGCGAGGATTATATACTAAGAACCCTGAAACACCAATCCAAAAGAACCTATGCACCCCAATGTTCATAGCAGCACAATTTACAATAGCCAAGTGTTGGAAGCAACCTGGGTGCCCATCAGTAAATGAATGGATCAAGAAACTATGGTGCATTTACACAATGGAATTCTATGCAGCAGAAAGAAAAAAGGAGCTCCTACCCTTGGCAACAGCATGGATGGAACAGGACAGCATTATGCTAAGCAAAATAAGCCAGGAAGTGAAAAACAAATACCATATGATCTCACCTTTAACAGGAACCTAATCAACAAAACAGAAAAACAAGAATAATATACCCCAAAACACTGAAATTGAGAACAGGCTGACAGTCACCAGAGGGGAGAGGGGAGGGAATTTCAGGGGAAAAGGGGAGGGTTTAGAACAACAAGTATAAAAGACACATGGACAAAAACTAGGGGTGGTGGAAATGGGAGGGAGGTGGGGAGGGTTGGGGTGGCGGGCTGGGATGGGAATAAAAGACAGAAAACTGTACAAGAACAACAATTAAAATAAAAAATAAATGAAATAAAATTTAAAAAATTAAAAATTAAAAGATTTTTTCCTGAAAGTTTGGGCCAACAATATGAGTGCGCAATATACACAGCAAAATATGGTATTTTTTCAGTTTCTTTATATTTGTATTTTTGACAGTTACCTTGAAAAAAACAGGATAGGTATAAAACTGAATCTATCTGTCTGCAGGACGTAACGAAGGGAGTTTTCTGTGTGCTGAAAAGGCCAATGTTTGTATTTCCCTAGAAGCTGTCCTGAAAATATTTTTTGATGGTTTCTCACGCTCTAACTGACTTTCCGAAGGTAGGCTGTGCTTTGCAAACTATAAAGCCCCATTGCACTGTCCTTATCTTTGCTTTTCCTCTGTGTCAGTTAGTATTGAGTAGTCATTCTTCCCTCATGATATTTTAATGAAAACACATCTGTAATTTATGTTGTCACGTAATTCTTTGTCACCTCATAACAGGATCCCTGTATTTTGGGCTCTCTGAAGTTAATACATGAAACTCTATATATCTCTCTCTGTATTTTATATATATACATGCATGTATGTATGTGTGTATATATATACATATATATAATTTTACCTCTTCTAACAACTATCCTATCTATTTCCTCATTGACAAAGCTGCCACACCACCCACCCTTCTCATCCCTCTGGACGCACTGGCACGTGTTCACACACATCCTGGCCTTTCATTCTTCTCAATGTTCCCGTTTCTTGGACCCGGCGTCATGTTTTCTCCCCATCCTTTATGCACATAACTAATGGTACAATATTAAATTTAAAAACATTTCTCCAGTAAACAATATTCTAAAAGGAAGAAAATAAGATCAGAGAAGTAGCTGTGGTGAAGACCGTGCTGTCCCTCTTTGGGCACACAGCTGGACTGCAGTTCTCTGCTCTCCTCCGAGCGAGGTGACTGAGCTCTCAGCAACAGTGTCTGCTACTCCCAGGCCTGTCCAGGAAAACCCCTCTTGCCTCCTCCCCTTTTTCCCTGCGGGCTGCCTGCTCCTCACTCTGCCCACCTCCGGACTCAGAGCAACCACAAAGCCATGTGCTGAGATGGTAGAAAGACCAGCACCCTGGGCTCTTACGGGGCAGAGCATCTTACCCCACGCCAGCCAAACACTAGCTAGATTATTGAAGGAGCTGGACGTGAACTGCTCTCTGTGGGGCCAGGAATCTCTGACTGCACTGTGCTTTCACTCTAAAATAGTGGCAAATTCTCAAGAGTTGTTCACCATGACCTGTGAATGAACATTTTTTTCCTGTGATGACTTTTTCTAAAGTCCTTTTCAGTTGAATCCTTAAACACTGTGTGGTGTTTCACCCATGAATGTCAGATTTTCCTCATTAGTTAATTTGATCTCGTGGGTGCGAAGTGGTTTGGAGTTTCACTCAGTGTGATTCAGAGGCACACTCAGTGGGGTACATACATCTCAGATGCCAAAAGTTAAGCAGAGCAGTGTTTTCCACCATTTACTTTTGTTACAAAAAGTAGAACCATTTACTTTGTTATAATTACGGATAGGAATGTGATCTGGAAACTGAAATTGCAATTTTAAAAGTGCAAAAATAGCTGCAACAAGTCCTATGTTTAGAGGAAACAAAAGGGTAAGACAAGGGTTGTAACAAAAACAAAATAGCACGTAGCGCTCTGAAATGGGCTGCAGAAATTTCAGAAGCATCTCCTTTCGGAGTAAGCTCCCTGTTTTGATTGCTCTTCTTGAGCCTGCCTGAGATGTCTGAGGAGCGCAGGTGAGCCGTCCATACACGTCCCACAAATCTGACTCCAGAGGTCTTGAGAAATAATATGGATATTTCCTAAAGCTTTTCTGGAAGGAGTACTGCTGGGTCTCACACGTGCTGCACACGGGGAGGTGCCTGCAGATTCCCCACTGGCCCTCCCTCTGCAGCCCCGCCCTGCAGTGGCGGCAAAGGCCCCTCCCCCTGGGAAATCACTTCCCATTTTCCTTCTCCCTCCACTAGTCCCTCTCTTCTTCTCAGCGCAGACCCTGAGTTTTCCCAGGTATTCCACCCTTCCTGCCACACCTTAACCTCCATGGAGAGCAACGTGGGGCTGGAAAGAGAGAGGTTGTGAATTCTTATGTACTGATTTTTTGCCCCTATCATAATGATCTGGAAGCTTTACGAGACTGTGTGATCACAGGATTCTTCGCTATGCTCTTTCCACTTTTTAGGAAGAAGCTCTTGGTTCTCCAACAGCCCCATAGCCCTTAACTGAATGAATTGGGAAGGTTTTAGGGACAGACAAGGCCCAGAAATTGAGGTTGAGGCTTTGATCTCCACCAATATCAGTTGTAATTCTGAGTTATCAGTTTTGGGAGGCTAATGCTGCAGGCCTTTGACATAAGCGGTTGAGAACTGTTTGGTTTATTTTCATCTTAATCAGAACTCTAACGCTACAGAGTTTACAAAATAAAAGCAGTTCTGCTGCCCTTTAACCCAGCAATTCCACTGCTGGGACTATACCCTAAGACTCCTGAAATGCCAATTCAAAAGAACCTGTGTACCTCAGTGTTCATAGCAGCACAATTTACAATAGCCAAGCGCTGGAAGCAACCTAAATACCTATGAGTAAATGAGCGGATCAAAATACTGTGGTACATTCACACAATGGAATGCTACACAGCAGAAAGAAGGGAGGATCTCCTACCCTTTACAACAGCATGGATGGAACTGGAGAGCATTATGCTAAGTGAAATAAACCAGGCAGTGAAAGACAAATATCACATGATCTTACCTATAAGTGGGACCTAATCAACAAAACAAACAAGCAAGCAAAATAGAACCAGAGACATGGAAATAAAGAACAAACTGACAGTGACCAGAAGGGAAAAGGGGAGGAAGATAGTGGGGAAAAGAAGGGGAAGAGTCATCAAGGAACATGTATTAAGGACACATGGTCAAAGCCAGAGGGTGGGAGGTTGGGGGAAATGGGGACAATTGTACTTGAACAACAACAACAACAACAAAAAGCAGTTCTGTAAGGCTTACAGGTCCTTCATAGGATCTTTAAGGACAAGCTCTTTGCCTGGAGTTTTCCCTGAAGCAAACTAATAGGAGGTCCTGCCCGGTTCTTCAGTGTCTGTGGTTCTGCCCAAATCCTTGCTCTGTAACAGGAAATGATGATGATGACCTAGCACTGTAACACCTGTATCCCATCGGAACCTGGGGCTGTGTCAGAGTGACTTCTGTGAGCCAGCGAGAACAGGAGAATATGAAATAGCTGACTGTCCTGTTTGTCCCCAGCCTAACGATAGTGATTTTTTTTTCTTTTTTTTACTAGAAATGGCCCGAGACACTGGCACAGTTCCAGTGCCTTGTGCTGAATGCCCCCGGACATCCCCTGCCTCCTGTGGGCTAGGCTGGCCCCTGCGATGGCAGCGTGCACTTCAGCAAAAAATCCATCTGGGAACTTTGAGGAGCAATATTTTGTACTCACGGGTCCTGGAGGGTACACAGTGCACCAGAGGACCACAAAGGGAGGTCACAGGTAGAGAGAGGGAGGGAACGTGGGCTGGATCTCTTCTTTTATTGCACCTGAGGATGGCAGGTCCAGGATTTTACAGATTCACTCTGTATTGGCAAATTTAAAGCATGAGTGGGAATTAGGGTGTAGAGAGAAATGGGGTCACCAAGCTGTCAGTCACCTGGGTTACCCAGGGCTTTCATGGGTGGGAAATTCATGGGTGGGGCAGCCTGGCTCTTACCCAGTTGTGCAGCTGGCAATATGTTTATCGGGGGTGGATATCTTTGAGATGGCTGGTCGGCAATCAAAAGCTTAATGTCAGGCACTCGCATGACATCGAACATACTGAGACCTAAACTCCTCTGCGCAAGGAGCCCAGAATCCTGGTGCCAGACAGTCTGCTGGTTTTACTGACCGGGGAAGAGGGCCCTGAACTAGAACTTGCGGTTCCAGGGGCTCGTGTTTTCATTGCCCTTTTCATTTGGCCCGAGCCCTCGGCCGGCTGGCAGCTTACCTGGCACCTCATTCTCGGAGCTTCCGCCACACATTTCTGCGTGCTGAGTCTCTGCACCCCCTGAAAACTTCAGGCTAGCTACCGTCATTTCCTCCGTGACCTTTGCAGTTGTCAAATGAGCTCGCGGTCTTTTTTCTTCAGTCCTTTACCCCTGAAGTGAAGCAAGGCTACACATTAATCAACCTGGTTTCCTGCACACTTTGCTTCGAGCATCTTTTATGGTTCTCTGCTGTCTAATAGAACATGCATTTAGAGGCACGGCTGCCCTGCCCTTTCGGGACACATCGTGTTTGCAAAGGCGTCATGACATGCACTTGTACAGATGAAGGGCCAGGCCTGTTTCGGGGGCTTCTCTTAGGCTTATTTGACTTTGGTGAGATCATATTCAAGTTTCACGCTTTCTGGGTGTGTAAAATTGATGTAGCATAAACTAGTTGGCTGATCTATGCATTTTTTCTCTATTGTTTGAAAATTACTGACTCCAAGGAGCTCCCTGGTGGATACCACCTTGCCTGTATGGATCCTAGAAAAAAAACACTGTGTTTGTCAGAAAAGTATGCATAGAAAAAAAAAAAAAACAGAGTTCACTGAAAAATCACACCATATAGTTATTCTTACATATTCTTATTTTTTCCACCCATCATTTCTAAAGAACGTACATCCCACAGTGACATGGGTGATCCAATGGCATTCTGTACGAGTAGTATTAAAAATAAGAGTGACAGACTTAATCTCAAGCTCTATGGTTACTTTCTAAAATCATCACATGAATGCATGTACTGAAAATGTATCAAGTAGAAAGGTGATGTGCTTGCTTTCAATACTGAGATAATGTAGTGAAGACTAATTTGTGCAATAATTAGTATGATAACAAATTTTTACCTTAGACTACCTTAAATATAGAAATCTTGACACATGTAAAATTAACAAAAACTTGAAGCCCAATGTAATTATATCGTATTTTTATGAAGATGAAACAAAATTTAAGGATGCGTGATACCTGAGCAATTGTTAGTTATTGATACCTGAGTAATTGTTGCCTTTTGTGGTTGGCTCAGCAAAATCTCTATCACTCGTGGTCAAATTAAAGAAAGATTTCCAACAGTCAACAAAAATATCAGTCTGTTTGTTACAGAGGAAGCAATATACTAGCTTCCCCTCAATCTCAGCCCTATTTTGTGCTTCCAAATAACAATTTTATGCTCATTCCTTCTATCCCTGTTGTTCCCTGTACTTGGCCCCACCTCTGCCTGCCTGTTTTTGCCCATCCTCTCTGCTTCAACTTAAGTCACCATCCAGGACAGCTTCCCTGCACCCCCATCAGCTCAGTTAGCCTCCCTTCCATTGTCCTCCTAAAGCCTGTGCTTCCTACATACCAAGCACACGTATTCTGTGTTTATCTTCCCTGGTGGATTACACATCCCTCAAGGGCAGGAACTATATTTGTTGAGCTTTAGGTCTGTAGTATTTAGCATAGTCCCTGACATTTATTGAATGAATGGGTTTATGTTAAGGATTGACATCTGAAAGCTTATGACAGGATCTTGCATCTAATTGCTATTTCATATACATTATATGAACTTTAGAGAAAGGGTAAGAGTTGTCCAGGAATAAATTTATCATTCTCTAATGAAATCCTTGGTCTTCGTTCACTAAACAGATTTTTCATCAATTATTTTCAACACAGTTGAAGTAGATTTTGTTGAGCTTTATGCCAGGCATCGTTCAGGACACTGATGTGTATCTGATTTGTAAGCAAATTAGATAATGGACATTCACACAGTGAGATGTGTGTGCTAAGGACAATGTCAGCAACTTTTAGCTTTAGAAAAATTTAACTGCACAGGCAAAAAGGACAGGCAGATAGAGACCCTATACTGGAATGCTTTAGTAGTAACAGAGAGGTTTGCTTTTTATTTGTTTAAAAAAATGCAATTTTTTTTCTTGTCAGTCTTACTAGTTATGGAATGGAAAAAGCATACCTGTGGGAGGACAATACCAAGTTCAATTCATCCACAATAAACCTCTTAGGTTCGATAGGCCTGGAACATTAATTGCCTCTTATCCAAATGACATAACTCACAAATCTCTCAAAATATGTTATTCCAAAATGCACAGCTTACTGCTAATCAAAGGTGTGAGAAATACCTTGATGAGTGGATTAGTCTCCTAAAAACTTCACACATCCTGAATTTGTTAAAAAAAAACCCCACCTCAAATGCACTCAAATTTCTAGATATTATTAAGAAGTCTATTTTAAACAAAGTGATTGTTTGGGCAAAAATAAGTCTTCTCAGAGTTATGACTTATGTATTGTGCTTCTATCTCTCCCTGAATTCAGAAAGAAAGAAGGGAAAAGAAAAAAAGAAGCCAACAGAAAAACAAAAATGATGAACACTGTTATTTTGTAGAGAGGCAAATGGTTTGGGAAAAACTCAGCTCTCGTACACACTGTACTCACAGAAATCTCATGAGTCTTCACAACACAGAGGTCTTGACAAGCTGTTCATCTGTGCAGGAGAGTGCTCCCTGGTGGGGGCAGCGCTGGCAGGACAGCCAGTGTCGGAGGACCCAACGTCCCTGTCAGCTGCTGGCCATTTTGACCAACTGTGGCAGCAAATGTTCAAGCTGAAACGTATTCACCTTTGATTTATGTGTATGATTGATTATTTGACAATGCCATACTTAAAGAGAAGCGGTGATGACAGGAATTCAAATTAAAAAATATTTCATAAAATGCATCTTATTATCTTCAGCATATAGGTGTTGGAGAGTCTAGGCAATCATAGCATTTTGTGATAAAATAATGCAGCTGGGTGGTGAGTCTATAAAGGCAACTACAGAAGCGTTGCAAAAGCGCAGGGCAGGCAAAGTGTTTGGTTCTTACCCCTGGTGCTTCCCAGGAGCAATTCAGAATTCAGTAGGGACAGAGAACAGCTGAAGATCGCGGGGTCTGGAGTTTTGGAATGCCTGGATTTTCATCCTGCGGCCACTCCTAACTGGCTGCGTGACCATGAGTAGGTTACTTGTCTACCCGTTAGTTTCTTCACGGGTAAAATGGCTCCAACAGAAATCCCTCTTTGTGAGGTTGTTATGCACACAAAGTGAAATAGGAGACGCAGCATGCTCAGGACAGTGCCTGGCGTGGAAGCGTGTGAGCCGTGGTAGTGAAGGGCTTCTTTACTGCCTTTCCATATGCTGGCAACGAGCTGCCTTACCTCAGGCAGAGGCAGTGCACCAGATCCTTAGCAGGTGTCCTTTCCCACTAGGCTTTGCCTTTCTGGACCACTTCTCTCTAGGACAGGGCTGATGGATTTCAGTTGCAAGACCCAGTGCAGGCACATGAATAAACCAAGACAGTTATTATGTCTCTCAACAAGGTAAGCAAGCAGAATATGTGATGGCTGGAAGGTGATAATCCCCCAGGCTAGGGTGCCCACTTATGATCCCATAAAATCACAGAACACAGATTCTAAGAATGATAAAGTCCTTCAGCGCTCATATATGCCAACCTTCTACCTGAGTAATAGATTCCTTTATTATCTCCCAATCAAACAGGTACTGGCCTCTGCTTGCTAAGGGAACTTGGGGAGGGAGGCTGGGTGGTGAGGGAGGGGTGCAAAGGGCAAGGAGACATGGGCTGCAGTGGGGCACGGGGAGTCATGTCAGCCCTCAGATAGAGAATAAGGGGCTTGAATTAGATGACTTCTAATTTCCCTCATAAGAACTTGCGCCAGTTCTAAGACTCAATGACTTAGACTCAACTTTGAAGGACAGCCTCTCTCATCGCTGGGCAGCTCTATAGTTAACGTGCTTTTCCGTATATGCTGTTGGCCCTACCTCGCTCCGTCCTCTGGAGAGTGAGTTCATTATCTTTTCCTTACGAACCTTTTAAGGATGTGAAGGCAGCTGTCCTGACCTCTGAGTCCTCCCTCCTTCAACATGGTCAGACGTGCCGAGCGTCTGCATTGCTTCCAGCCCTCAGGATGCCTGAGGGTGGCTCCTGCACCGCCCAGCAAAACTCCTTTGACCTCGTGCTCCTTATCCTGCCATTCACCTAACTCCCTGTATTGTGCGTGGCCTCTGCCCCCACCCACACCCTGTGGTCAGCGCACTGTCGGCCTAGTGGTGAGCGTGGCTTCTGAAGGTTTTGCTGTTCAGTATCACTCGGTAGTAAAGGAACCATGTACCAGAATCAATAAAGACATCAAACCCAGGGGCCAACTGGCTCTCATTTAGTGTTTTTTGACAACAGTACACAGTTCAGGCAAGGCCTGGTGTCTTGTGTCTGAAGTTTAGGAAAGACCACATTGCCCAGATAATCTTCATGGATACGAGAGATGTAATTCTGGGACCGAGTCAGCGGTTGCTGCTATTCTGTGGGATCCCTGCAGCTGCAGAGGGGCCAGGTTGTCCCTCAGGGATGGGCTAGCAGACCTCTCAGCCTCAGCTCTCGCCCGCTGCTCCTCAAACGCGAGAGGCATGTTTGCTGTGGAGGGTGAGAACTCTTGTGTACTAGCTTGGATGCCTTTGTATTTCTTGCCACCTCTATCTTTCCCTTCGCTTTGTACTCAGAGCTTTGTGAAATCCTTTGAAAGTCCCCTCTTGTCGCAACTTCACAAGGGAAGATAAAGAAAAGGGACTTTGCATCTTACTTTGACCTCAGCATTAAAGGGCGAAGCAGCTCCCCTTGAAGACAGGGTGGTTGGTGTTCAGACGAAAGGAACGAGGGGAAGCTGTGATTCAGGGTTCAGTTTAATAAGTAAGCACAGATTCCCCCAGTTTGTTGCTTCTCAATTGTCCATTACTAGATTCTCAACCCTTATAGGTCAAATGCAAGGGAAATGCAAATATTCTTATGAAAGTGACCTGTTGCTTTTGCCACCCATTTAAAGAATGCAAAGGAGGCACAGGTGTAGAGGAAGAGGAGCCATAAGGATAGCAAAAGCCCAGCTTCTCAGAAAGAGCGTGCCTTATCAAAATCAGACTTTGCCTTCCTCATTCTGCATTGGGGCACCCCAAAGAAAGGTCATCTTAATTGTAGTTACCTTGCATAAGCATGGCATCTGGTCTCCATGGGCGCGGATGGCATTCCCGTGTGCCGTCAGTATCTTCATGCTTAACTGCATCCTTGAAGTGTGCCTGGTCTTGTACAAGTGTGTTCTGCTTTGGCTCATAAGACAGAAACTGTTAAGTTTCTCTGGAGAGTATGTGAAAAACTATTACAACATATTTAAAAACTCCCTTTCTGGGAGGATTCCTGAGGAAGTGCCTGAGAGGCACCTCTCTTTAGGGACAGCCAGGATGAAGGAACTAATCATTGAGAAAGTGGGTGGTAAATTGGTGAACTTGGTACGTACCTGTTTCCTATAATACCTGGGGACCCCAGAAGTTATTGAGGAATGAAGCTGGACATTTCTTGATCAGGTCTTTTAATCTCTGAGAGACCTGCAGTATTCATTTCATAAAGTGAGACAACATTTCATCTAATGGAAGCAGTAAATATTCTACAGAAAACATACGGAGTCATTTCGAGGACGTTTTAACTGACGTTCTCATAAAGATTTTAAAAAACCAGATCTGTTTTCTTCAGGTCAGCAATCTTTTATTTGGGGAGAGGCTGTGGAGGGAGGAGAGGGGAGTGGGTACAAGCTATAATTCAGGAGGGCGCCACAGGGAAGGTCAGGCAGGACAGGATGATGTGTGAGATCACGTTAGAAATATCACCGGATTCCTTCGGGAGTCATAAAGGTGCCTTAATTCTTGTCCTTGCCACATACCTTATAATAGTATGACAAGATTTTATTTATTATCACAGTCAAATTGGACATTGACGCTCTGGGTAGGCCACAGGTGTGGGACGTCTGTCACAGCTCTTACCATCACCAGAATGGCTCTTGTTAGGCTTGAAGAAAAGGAAAGGAGTCCAGATGAGACCCTCCAAAGAAAATGCCTTTTTTTTTTTTCTGACTGGAGAGGCACCTGTTTGCTTTTATTAGGCCACTGGTTGGTTTTGCACTGAGAGGTCCAAGCATTTGTGTCTGATACAAGGGAAGAAAGGAAATGTCATTTTAAAAATCAAGCTTCCCTCAAAGGTTGGGTATTTTAATTTTGAGGTTTAAACTTCTGTTGCCTAATTTTGATATATTTTTATAAAGAATACTTAATACATACTGAGGCTTGAAGTTAATACAAAGGATGAAATGGACATTTCCATGTTATTAGTATATATCCATACTGATTTGCCTTTACACATGTTACCAAGTATCTTAAATTAAATACACATTATATATTCATCATTAATCTACTATTTTTTTATGTAAAGATAGACGTTTTCTACCAAAACTAGCTGAGTCTTTGAAAACAAACACTTTGGGAAGAAATTTATTGAAACATACCTTTCTGACTACTTGGTCCTGTTCTCAAGAAGTAATTCACCAAACTCTTGTTTCAATCTGTTTGATTTTATTGTAGCTTCTATTATAGGCCTCCTGTTTGAGCATCAATCACACCTAGTCAGATTATTCATAAAATGTTAATATTAGATTCTCATTGGAGATTCATCTTTAAAATAAATTTATAGTAACCCATAGTTCAACAAGGAGAAAAGAGAAATTTTTAGAAATAGGTTCATAATTCAAATATAACATAGACTAAAAATGTCAAGAGAAAAATGGCAAGTCACAAACTTCAGATACAATAAAAGATAAAAAAAATTAAGTTACAAAGATCTGACTTCTGGCCCAGATGGAGATGTGGGTAGACATGCCTTGCCTCTTCCTGCAACCACAAGAAAAAGATTACAACTAAATCTCAAAATAAATAACCCCCAGAACTGTCAGAAAATTGAACTGTATGGAACTCTGACAATCAAGGATTTAATGAAGCCACATTCATCCAGACAGGTAGGAGCGGGGTGGAGACTTGGTGTGGTATGGAGAGGCGGCTGAGGTGGTGGTGGCAGCATGGGCATGGGCAGTCTCACATTCACGTATGGTGGATAAAAATCAGGAGGGATACCTTAGGAGCAAGCGATCCCAGACTCAGGCCAAACCACATAGCCCAGGGTTCCAGCACCAGAAAGATAAATTCCCATAACTTCTGGCCGTAAAAACCAGTGGGGTTGGAGTGGTAGAAGAAACTGCTAGATTCTTCAGGAAACTTCACTTAAAGGGCCCACATGGTCTTAAAATGTATGCAAACCCACCCACTCTGTCACTTACCATCAGTGAATAGCTGGAAGGGCACCAGTTGTATATGGGGAATGAGTGAAGTGACTGGAAACCAGGCAAGTGCTGGGCAAACCCCCAGAAGCCAGGCAGTGGCATCATCCCCTCTCTGTGCCCTCCCCCCACAGAGAGTCACAAAGCAATGAAACCAGTTGTCCTGCCCTGGCAAATACCTAAGGCTCTGCCCCATACAACTTAGCAGATGCACTAAGACAAGGAATCAAAGTAGCTCTACCTAATACACAAAAACAAACATAGGAAAGCTGTCAAATTAAGGAGACAAAGAGATATGACCCAAATGAAAGAATAGAACAAAACACCAGAAAAAGAACTAAACAGACTTCTGGCCAAGATGGAGGCATAGGTGGATACACTGTGCCTCCTTGCACAACCAAAATTAAGGACAACAAAGATTTAGAAACAAGAAAACAACCAGAACTCATGGGAAATTGAACTGTTGGGAAGTCCAACAACCATTCATCCAGACTGGTAAGAGTGGTGAGTACTGGCAGGAAAAGGTGGAGGCTGGAGGATCCGGGAGCACAGGCAGCAGCTAGAAGACCCCAGGTGCACAGGCGGCAGCTAACAGACCCTGAGCACAGGGTGGAAAAGGTGCAGACCCAGTGAGGCCAGCCAAGGTGGCAGGCGGACCAGGTGGTCCCACATTTGTGCACAGATAATCCAGGTGAAGGGGAAGTGGTGGAGGGGACTGGAATTCAAGAGAGAGCAGAGCAAGTGCCGTTGTTCCCTCTCGGACCCCACCCCCATATACAGCATCACTACCCAGTGACTGGGCTGCCCCACCCTGTGGAACACATAAGGCTCTGCCGCTCACTACGTAACAGCTTTGACCAGACCAAAACAAAAACAAAAACAAAAACAAACAAAAAAAAACCAAACCCCAAAACAAACAACAGCAACAACAAAAAAATGGCTCAAACAGCAGAACAAATCAAAGCCCCAGAGCCAATTCATCTAAGCGAACAAGAGATAGCCAACCTATCAGATGCACAGTTCAAAGCCCTGGTGATCAGGATGCTCACAGAATTGGTTGATGTTGCTCACAAAGTAGATGAACAAATGAAGGCAACAATAAGTCAAATGAAGGAAAATGTACAGGGAACCAATAGTGATGGGAGGAAAATTGGGACTCAAATCAATGGAGTGGACCAGAAGGAAGAAAGAAACACTCAACCAGAGCAGAATGAAGAAACAAGAATTCAAAAAAAAATGAGGAGAGGCTTAGGAACCTCCAGGACATCTTTAAACGTCCCAACATCCGAATTATAGGGGTATCAGAAGGGGAAGAAGAAGAGCAACAAGTAGAAAACTTTTTTGAACAAATAATAAAGGAGAACGTCCCTAATCTGGCAAAGGAAATAGATTTCCAGGAAGTCCAGGAAGCTCAGAGAGTCCCAAAGAAGTTGGACCCAAGGAGGAACACACCAAAGCACATCATAATTCCATTAGCCAAGATTAAAATGAAGGAGAGAATTCTAGAAGCAGCAAGGGATAAGGGGACAGTCACCTACAAAGGAGTTCCCATCAGACTATGAGCTGATTTCTCAAAAGAGACCTTACAGGCAAGAAGGGGTTGGAAAGAAGTATTCCAAGCCATGAAAGGCAAGGACCTACATCCAAGATTGCTCTATCCAGCAAAGCTGTCATTTAGGATGGGAGGGAAGATAAAGTGCTTCTCAGATAAGGTCAAGTTAAAGGAGTTCATCATCACCAAGCCCTTATTATATGAAACGTTAAAGGGACTTACCTAAGGAAAAGAAGATAAAAAATAGGACAGTAAAAAGACAGCAAACTCACAGATATTAACAACCACACCTAAAACAAAAAGCAAATTAAGCCAACAACTGGAACAGGAACAGACCACAGAAATGGAGATCACATGGAGGGTTAGCAACAGGGGAGTGGGAGGAGAAGACAGGGAGAAAAGGTACAGAGAATAAGTAGCATAGACTGTAGGTAGAAAATAGACAGGGGGAGGGCAAGAATAGTGTGGGAAATGTAGAAGCTAAAGAACTTATGACCCATGGACATGAACTAAAAGGGGGGATGTGGGTGGGAGGGAGTGCGGCAGGATAGAGGGGAATGATGGGGGAGAAATGGGACACCTGTAATAGCATAATCAATAAAATATATTAAAAATAAAATAACTAAAAAATAGAAACAATAAAAAACGAACTAAACAAAACAGAGACAGCTAACCTATCACATGCAAAGTTCAAAACACTGGTAATCAGGATGCTCAAAGAATTCATTGAGTATGGCAACAACATAAAGGGAGAAATGAAGGTTACACGAAATGAAATAAAGAAAACCTACAGGGAACCAACAGTGAAGGGAAGGAAGCCGGGATTCAAATCAATGATTTGGAACATAAGGAAGAAATAAACATTCAACCATAACAGAAAAAAGAAACAAGAATTCAACAAAACGAGGATAGTATAAGAAGATTCTGGGACACCTCCAAACGTGTTAACATCTGAATCATAGGGATGCCAGAAGGAGAAGAGGAAGAGCAATAAATTGAAAACTTATTTGAAAAAATAATGAAAGAAAACTTCCCTAATTTGGCAAAGGAAATAGACATGCAAATCCAGGAAGCACAGGGTCCCAAACAAGATGGACCCAAAGAGGACCCCACCAAGACACATCATAATTAAAGTGCCAAAGGTTAAAGACAGAATCTAAAAGCAGCAAGAGAAAAGCAGAGAGTTACCAACAAAGGAGTTCCCATAAGACTGTCATCTGATTTCTCAAAAGAAATTTTGCAGGCAAGAAGGGGCTGGAAAAAAGTTTTCAAAGTGATGAAAAGCAAGGACTTACAACCATGATTACTCTACCCAGCAAAGCTGTTGTTCAGAATCAAAGGACAGACAAAGAGCTTCCTAGACAAGGTTAAGCTAAAGGAGTTCATCATTACCAAACCATTTTTACACAGAAGGTTAAAGGGACTTATTTAAGAAAAAAAAAGATCACTAGTATGAAATTAAAAAGGCAATAATTCACAACTATCAACAACTGAATCTAAAAATACCAAAAAAAAAAAAAACAAAACCCACAAAAAAAACAAACTAAGCAAACAGCCAGAACAGGAACAGAATCACAGATATGGAGATCATCTGGAGGGTTATTAGCTGGGAATGGGGAGGGGGAGAATGGGGAAAAAATTGCAGGAATTAAAAAGCATAATTTGTAGGTACAAAGCAGACAGGGGGTGTTGAGAAGAGTATAGGAAATGGAGAAGCCAAAGAACTTACATGCACGACACATGGACATGAACTAAGGGGGTGACTGCTGGAGGGAAGGAGTACTGGGCAGGGGGGGTGAAGGGGGAAAAACTGGGACAACTGTAATAGCGTGATCAATAAAATATACTTAAAAATTAAGTTACATAAGAGAGACTACTAAAGTGCCTCAGAAGGCTGTTGTAAAAAAAAAGAAAAGAAAAGAAAGAATAAGGTGCCTTGAAGAGATAATCTGGAAATTTGGCTTCCCAATCATTATCAGAATGCCTTTTAAAAAGTTAGATTTCACATATGAAATGTGTAATGATGTAGATCTATCTGTGAGGACATGCACAATGTTAGTGATTATAATTGTAAGAAGGCAATACTGGAGATTTTTAAATGTTTTGGTCCAGTGGAAAAAATATAATAAAAAATAATAATAAAAATAAAATAAAACTAATAAAATACTTTTGTCCAATGGCTGGAGTCTTAAAATGGATAGCAGATGGGAAAGGAAAAAAAGCTCTCATTTTAAGGTTTCCTGGAGAAAACAGCAAACCAACAATAGCCCTTTTAAGTTCTTGTCTCTCGGAGAAAGCTAAGAAAAGATATCGTTGAAGTCTAATGTCACTCAAATTTAATTAGGTGACTAGGAGACCAGAGGCCTCTGCAGTCAAACCCCAAATAGAGGACATAGCTAAATTTCACTTCAAATCCCGTTCCCTAGCCTACTTGTAACCCAGTCCTTAGACCCATTTTAAAAGGTAAAGTTCTGTTTAGCAAAAATGGGTTTTTATGGTTTTAAGGTTCCATTATTTTCATTTTATGGGGAGATTTGGATTCAGTTCTGAAATGCCATCCAGTCTGTGGTTCTTTGGCAATGCCAAATGTTTTGCTAAACCGCAGCTCTTAGAGCAAAATGGTTTAACCATTTGGCCCCAGGACATATTTTAAGAACACTCACGTCTGGTAAGAGCCTGTCACAGCTGCCTGTTAACAATTCACCAGCAAAAGTGAGTGCTGAGTCACTGCCAGCTACAATTCCTCGATCTCAAAAATTTTAATAATTACTATGAAGGAAAAAAGACCAATGCCACTTTTTTATTTTCAATCAAATTAGCAGTTTATATATTAGAATATACTACTTTTCAAAAGTGACACAGTCTGTATGGAAGGTTGCCCTGAAACTAATCACCAAATCTGCTTCCAGTCCTCATCTGCTTACCTGTACAAGGGTTCACTAAAATGAAATACAGCAGATACAGATTACAGCCTGAACAATATAGTTTCCAACTAGTCAACTCAGAGCTATGTTGGATTATATTTTAAAATAAGAATGAATCAACCCAGGAAATAATCATTTGTGGCTAAACTAACATTTTAAAGTCATTAGTAACTCCTGTTTTTCAATAAATACTATGGTAACAATTTGGGTAAATAACTGCATTTTTCTAGATTTACCAGAAATTTTGATGTGAATTATTGAAATTTCAATGACCTCATAAACACTGGGTGTATTGATGTATTTTGTTTGAATATCAAATATTAACAAAGGGTATACATACATATATGATTTGATTGCCTTCCTTGTTTTTATTATTTTTTCCAGATGAATGACATTTTATTTATTTTCTCCACTTTCCTAATATTTTTTCAATTACAATCGACATACAACACTATATTGGTTTCTGGCATACAACATAATGATTAGCAATGTATATAATTTATGAAGCGTTCACCCTGACTCTGGTACCCATCTGGCACCGCACATAGTGATTACAATGTCATGACTTTATTCCCTGCCCTGTACTTTATATCCCCATGACTATTTCATAACTGCCAATTTATACTTCTTAACCTCTTTCCCCTTTTACTCATCTCCCCAGCCTCCTCACCCATTTGGCAATCATCAGTTTGTTCTCTTGGTCTGACTTTGTTTCTGTGTATTCTGTTTTTTGGATTCCACATACAAACAAAATCATATGGTATTTGCCTTTTCCTACCTGACTTATTCCAGTTAGCGTAATGCCCTCTAGGTCCGTCCATGCGCTCTCAAAGGGCATGATCTCCTTCTTTGTATGCTGAGTAATATTATACTGTGTACACGTACCACAGCTTTTTTACGCACTTGTGTATTGATGACACTGAGGCTGCTTCCATGTTTTGGCTGCTGTCAATAACGCTGCAATGAACATAAGGGTGCATGTATCTTTTTGAGTTAGTGCTTTGTACTTCTTTGGATAAACACCCGGAAGTGTAATTGTTGGGTCATTTTAAATTTTTTTTTTAGGAACTTCTACAGTGTTTTCCACTACGGCTGCACCAATTTGCAGTCCCACCAACAGTGTATGAGGGTTCCCTTTTCTCCACATCCTCACCAACACTTGTTTGTTGATTATTAATGATAGGTATTCTAACAAGTGTGAGGTGGTATCTTACTGTGTTTTTAATTTTCATTCCCCTGGTGTTTAGTGATGTAGAGCAACTGTTCACGTTTATTGGGCGTCTGTATATCCTCTTTGGAGAAATATCTATTCAGGTCCCCTGCCATTTTTCAATTGACTTGCTTTTCTTTTTCTTTTTTTGGTGTTAAATTGTATGACTTTCCTATATATTGTAATTTCAATATTAACCACTTATCAGCTGTATCATTGGCAAATATCTCCTTCTAATCTGTAGGTTTCCTTTGGTGTGCAAAAAATTTTTAGTTAAGTGTAGTCATATTTATTTATTTTTTCTTTTGTTTTTCTTGTCCAATGAGATATATCATAAAAAACATTGCTAAGAGAAATATCATAGATTTTATTACTTATATTTTCTCCAGGAGTTTGATAATTTTGGATGTTACATTTAAGCCTTTAATCCATTTTGACTTTATTCTTGTATATGAAGCAAGAAAGTAGTCTACTTTCACTCTTTTGCATGTATCTGTCCAATTTATTGGACAGATTGTCTTTACCCCATTGTATATTCTTGCCTCCTTTGTTTTAGATTGACTGTATAGGTGTGGGTTTGTTTCTGGGCTTTCTGTTCTGTTCCATTTATCTATGCATCTGCTTTATGTCAGTACCATGCTGTTTTGATTAGCATCACTTGATATCAGGTAGCATAAGACCTCCAATTTGGTGCTGATTCCTGAATGGGTGGTCTTGTGTATGTTCTAGGAGCCTGTGGGTCTCTCCAGCAAACTCTCCTGTGAGGCTGGGAGTTTCTCCTGCTGTCGCAACCCCCACAGATTCTCACAGCCAGAGGTTTTGAGGCTTTATGTCCCTGCGCTGGAACCCTGGGTTGCATGGTCTGTCTTGTTCCCCAGTTGTCCCTCTCAGTTTATCTGCACTCAAATGTGGGACCACCCAGTCCACCAGACGCTGCTTTACCTGCCCTGGTCCTCCAGCGCCACCTCGCTGAGTGTCCTCTCCACCCTGGCTGCCCGTCTCTACCTCTCCTACCAGTCTGAATGGATGTTTCTTCTTTAACTCCTTGGTTATTGGACTTCCATAGAGCTCAATTTTCTGGCAGTTCTGATTGTTTTTTGTTTTTAAACTTGTCCATCTTTTGGTTGTGTGAGGAGGCAAAGTGTATCTACCTATGCCTCTATCTTGGCTGGAAGTCCTGTTTTCGTGTCTTTATTTTGTTTTGAAATCAGCATAATGCTGGCCTCAAAAAAAAAAGAGTCTGGGAGCCTTCTATCCTCTTCAATTTTTTGGAATAGGTTGAGGACTGGTATTCTTTGAATGTTGGTAAAATTCACCTGTGAAGCCATCTGGTCCAGGGCTTTTGTTTGTTGGGAGCATTTGATTACTGATTTGATTTTGTTACTAGTTCTTGGTCTGTTCAGATTTTCTGTTTCTTCCTGATTCAGCCTTGGAAGACAGTACGTTTTTAGGAATTTATCCATTTCTTCCAAATTGTCCAATTTGTGGCATAATTTGTTTGTAGTATTTTCTTATAGTCCTTTGTATTTCTGTGGTGTTGGTTGTGACTTCTCCTTTATTTCTGATTTTATTTATTTGGGTCCTCTCCCTTTTTTATTTGATGAGTCTGGCTAAAGGATTATCGATTTTGTTTATCTTTTCAAAGAACCAGCTCCTGGTTCATTTATATTTTCTGTTGCCCTTTTTTAGAGTATTTCATTTACTTCCACTGTGATATTTATTATTTCCTTCCTTGTACTCAATTTGGGCTTTGTCTGTTCTTTTTATAGATCCCTTTACATGTAAGGTTAGACATTTGAGATTTTCCTTGTTTCTTGAGGCAGGCCTGTACTGCTATGAATTTCTGTCTTAGGTCTGCTTGACTTTGTCCTGTAAATTTTGCATTGTTGTGTTTTTGTTTTCATTTGCATCAAAGTATCTTTTGATTTCTTCCTTGATCTATTGTTCACTCATTCATTGTTTTGTAGCATGTTATTAGCTTCAATATATTTGGGTGTTTTTCAGTTTTGTTCTTGCAATTGATTTCTAATTTCATACCATTGTGATCAGAGAAGACACGATATATCAATCTTTTAAAATTTATTGAGACTTGTTTTGTGGCCTAATATGTGGTCTATTCTGGAAAATGTTCACTGCAAACTTGAAAAGAATGTATATTCTGCTGCTTTGGGGTAAAATGCTGTAAATATATAAATTAAACCCACCTGATCTAATGTGTCATTTAAGGCTGCTGTTTTTCTGTTGATTTTGTCTGGATGATCTACACCTTGATGTCAATGGGGTGTTAAAATCCCCTACTATGACTGTACTACTGTCAATTTCTCCCTTTATGCCCATCAACAATTGCTTTGTATATTTAGGTGCTCTACATTGTTTACAGAGGTTGCAATTGCTGGTTAGATTGATCCCTTTATCACTATATGTTCTTCTTTGTCTGTTATAGCTTTTGTTTTAAAGTCTATCTTGTCTGATAGAAATATTGTTACCACAGCTTTTTATTTTTCTGTTTCCATTGCATGAAATGTCTTTTTCCATTGCTTTACTTTCAGTCTGTGTGTGTCTTTCAAACTCAAGTGGGTCTCTTGTAAAAAGAGGGTCTTGTTTTTATATCCATTCAGCTACCCTTTGTTTTTGATTTGAACATTTAATCCACTTACATTTAAGATAATTATTGATAGGTATATAGTTATTGCCATTTTATTATTCATTTTTTTTGTAATTTTCTTGTTAAAGTCCCTTTAACATTTCTTATAATACTGGTTTGATGGTGATGAACTCCTTTAGATGTTTCTTGTCTGGGAAGCTCTTTCTTCTCCTTCAATGCTACATGATAGCCTTGCTGGGTAGAGTATCTTGGTTGTAGGTCCTTCCTTTTTTCACCACATGAATATGTCTTGCCAATCCCTTCTGGCCTTTAATGTTTCTGTTGAAAAATCAGCTGACAGTTATGGGAGCTCCCTTGTAGGTAACATATTTTTCCCTTGCTACTTTTAAGATTTTCTTTTGGTCTTTAACCTTCACCACGTTAGGGAAGTTTTCAGTCATTTTTTCAACTAGATTTTCAATCCTTTACTCTTCTCCTTCTGGTACTACCATTACATGAATGTTGTTATGCTTGATGTTTTCCCAGAAGTCCCCTGAACTATCCTCAGTTTTTAAATTTTTTATTTCTTTTTGCTGGTCTTATTGGATGTTTTCCACTACCTTGCCTCCCAAATTGCTGATTTGATTCTCTGCTTCACCTAATCTGTTGTCAAATCCTTATCATGTGTTCTTTATTTCAGTTATTGTATTCTTCATTTCTGTTTTTTTTTTTTTCATGGTTTCTGTCTCTGTTGAAGTTCTCACTGAGTTCATCTATTCTTCCCCTAATTTCACTTAGCGTCCTTATAACTAGGGTTTTGAACTCCGTATCTGGTAGAATATCAGATACTGCATTTTCTTTATTTCTTCTTTCTGGAGTTTTGCCTATGCTTTAATTTGGGACACATTTCTCTGACTTCTCATTTTGGCAGCATCCCTGTGTTTGTTTTTATATATATTAGGTAGACTAGCCATGTCTTCCAGTGTTGGCAGAGTGGCTTTATATAGGTGTCCTGTTGGTGTCCTAGTGGCACAGTATCCCTAGTTACCTGCGCCAGGTGTTCCAGAAGTGTCTCCCGTGTGTTATGTGTGCCCTCCTATTGTAGCTGTGTCTTGATTGCTGTTGGCATGTCAGTGGGTGGGACTGACTCTCAGGCTGACTAGCTGTAAGGATTGGCTGTGACTCCAATGGATAAGCTGTTGTGTGGGGACTCACCTCATGAAGTGGAATTGCTTTAGCATGGCTTTGGAGCCTGCCAAGTCTGCCCATTGGGTGTGTTGTTTGTGGTGCTGACTGGGTATTGCTCTGGTGTGGTCTGAAGCTGGCCATTGGGTATGTTGGTTCTGGGGCTTCTTAGGAGGGCTCCTTTGCAGGTCAAGCTCAGCTGCTGGCTTTTCTGCCCTGGGGTCACCATGTAGCAACTACAAAGTAGCTACAGTTGGTTGTCACCTGTACCGGGCTTGGAGGTATCCAGGAAAGGCTATGCTGCGAACTGAGGCTGGCTACACTAAAGACAGGCCTTGGGCCACTTAGCAAGTGGCGCAAGGCATGCCAAGGTCAGCTGCTGCTTGTTTGGGGTTTGTGGACATTTGAGATTTTAGGAAAGGCTGCAGCACCAGGTGAGGTAGGCTGCTTGTGTGGAAAGTTCACTGTAAGAAGTCTGGGTCAGGTGGGCAAGTTGGGTGGGGAAGGGCAAACAGTGTTAACGGAACATTCAGATTTGGTGCCTGCCTGTGCCTGCCAGCTGGGTAGGGGGAGTACTCAACAGGGGAACCGGTGCTTTTCAAGATGCCGTCCCTGCACTGGAGCTCAGAGAGAACGAGTTCGTGAGCAAGTGAGTCTATGCTTGGTCCCTTTAAGACCTGCACTGCCTAGGGCTCTAGCAGCATAGTCTCACTCAGACACAATCCCTGCCGGTTTTCACAGCCAAATATAGGGATTCCTCTTCCCAGAACCGGTGCCTGGTCCGGGGAGCCCAGTTTTAGGCTCCTTGTTGGGGGTGCGGGGCTCTGCAGCCGAGATGTCCCTTCCTGACATACTGTGCTGCTTTACTGACACACTGCGGCTTTGGGACTAGCCTGTTTCTTGACTCCACCTCTCTCACCAGTCTCCACAAGACTTCTTCACTATATCCTTAGTTACAGCGATTGTGTTCTGCTAGCGTTCAGGTGGTTCTCAGTGGGTATTCTATAATTTAGTGGTAATTCTGATGTGGTTGTGGGAAGAGGCGAGTCCAGCATTTACCTATTTTTCCATTTGACCGGAAGGCTCTGCTTTCTTTATGTTTAAATTACGTTGATTGGGAAAATTGCTAGCTGCAGGTCTTTGCTCTTGAAAAACTCAATGATCACTCAGTTGTCTGTGTGTCCTTGCCGAATTCTCCACACTGGCCTGAGAGAAAGAGAGGGAGACTCTACGTGGGGTTTGTCAGCAGCCTGGACAGAACATCATCATCAAGGGCACTGAGCTTTCCGATGGTTTCTAGTTGGCCTCTTATCTGCTAATTCAAATGAACGAACGGTTTGCTCAGAAACAGAATTGTACCTCATGATCTGCCTTCAAGTCACAGTTCATTAACACAGTTTTCATTTCCAGTTGGCTAAAGGAATATTATGAATTTTAAAACCCCAATTATATACCTCCAGCCCCTTGTTGAATGGACATTTATCAAGGAAACAACAGAAAATGATGGATCGGCTTCTAGTTGGCGCTTACCTCTGTCAACCCTCGTATTTTTCCCTCCGTATCTATAGTCTTCCTGTTTAGGACTACTCAGAACAGGCCCTTGTCTGTGAGGGAAGGGGGGAGGATGTGGGCCCCTGTGTTGCTGTGCCAGGTTCAAGCTACTGGCCCTCCTGCTAGAAAGTTGTCCTTCAGCCCCTGCGCTCTGAAGCACAGGTGCTCTGAAGCTGACTGCTTGATTTGGTGACTTCCCTGCCTGGCCCCGGGAGTCTGCGGCATCTTCACTTCCCTTTATGTGCCAGGCTGCTTCGCCCTGATGGCTGCTCCGCAGCTCCAAGTTTTCAGAGTTTTCACCTGCCACCTGGTGTATCCAAACTACCTGGCTGAATTTCAGTTGTGATTCTGAAAAGCCCGAGTCTTTGCAAAATCATGTTAAGAACCAATAATCAGAATTCTTTCATTTAAATTCTCTCCATCCTGTTAAGTTTCCTGTCTACTTAAATGTGTAAACATCCTTTGCTTTTCTTGATTTTTAAGACTTATGTTCAGGAAAACAGGAATTGCAATGGGAGGGCAAAATGCACATTTCAGCAATACACCCGAGAACAATTTATTCCCACACTGTTTATGGATAACACTCTGTTCCCCAAGCCTATAAACAGGGCCTGGTTCATGGTTCTAATTAATTAACTTTATTAAGTTGGAGCTGAAAGGAGGTGGCAACTTAAGGGAATAAAAAGCAGTGGACCTCACCAACTACTTCCATGTAACTGCTTTTTAACTGAAGGTAAAAGAGCAGTCACTTACTTACTGCAGATAATAAAGCTAAATAGACGCTGAGATCAACTGCATAGCAGTCCATTTCCAGCTCATCCACAGAATATGCTAACTACAAAAAAGAAAGGAGTGATTTTTCCCATTGAGTGCAAGCAGCAAGTTTATTTTCATTGATACAGAATTAACAAAGTTAATTTGATGCCCCAAATAAAATACAATTGTAACATTTGCATAAGAAAACTTTCCTTGAAACATTTCTTCAGGTCTTTGTTAAAATTATTGATTGTCAGATCAAAGAAACTACAATTTCAAGTTTGTTAGTAGAAATAAAAAAAAATTGTTACTTGAGAAGTTTCAAAATGGCAATTCTATCCCGGAGTCATAATTACGGGGTGGGGAGAGGGGCGGTGTGAGGCGCACTGTAATATCATGTTTGTCCAACTTTATGCAAAAGCCTGTGCATTTTGCAGTGTGTTCCTAGTACATCACTTTTGGAAATGTGCTCAGTGGTCTTATAGTTTCTTACAGGTCTAATTAACATGAACTCACTGGTGGCAAGGAGCTTACCAATCATATCCTCACAGCTCTGTTACATTCAGTGTCATGTGTTTGATGCTATGCTGATAGCATATTAATCCCAATTCAGGGAAAATCTGGGCCTGTATAGGTAACATGCATGGATATGTAGCAAGACTTGAGGTTTGAAGATTTGATGTTTATTGATGTGGAAAAGAGTAAAGTAAACGTTACCATTGACTTAGAAACTTGGTATTTTCTTAAGGACCCATTGCTGAACACATGGCCACCTCCCTGTTCTCTGACACGCATGTATCATTTAACCCCCAAATACAGAACACATAAATACCAGGTGATGAAAATACATTATAGCCCATTACAACCTTGATTAAGTCACAACCTCAAGTCCATAGGAAAAGCATTGCAATCATGTATTTAGCTTTGTTTTTCTAATATATATCATAATTTAAAATTATATAAAGTAGCATATAAAAAGCACTTTTTCCAAGTGTTAGAGCTCAGAGCATGGCTTGATATTTGGTGTGATTTTTTAATTTTTTTTACCAGTTTAATTTATAAAGCTCGTAATCTTGCCAGCAGGGCTTCAACTTCAGGAATGGGTTCATTTTTAGAAACAGAGCCAAGAAGCTCCATTTCCTTTTTTCTGTTGCTTTCCACATTGCAGGCTTCCTTCCTCTCAACTGCCTTGATCCTTCCTGCAGACGCGTGAGTGTCTAGATTATAATTAAGCTCCTTGGTGACTGGAACCCTCGTTGAGTTGCAATTGATACTGCAGTGGGAATGTGACCCTTCTGTCAACTGCGCTTTCTGGTTTTCTGCAGAGAGGAAGAAACATAACATTTGCCACGGTGAAAAGCAAGGACTGTGCAGATTACAAAATATAATTTTAAAATAATTATTCTCAGTAAACAAATCCTCTTAGCTATATTAAGCTAAAAGTATTCAACAGAGTAAGGTAGATTTAAAATGAACACACAGAGGTTAAGAATAAACCAAAGTATAAACAGACTATCATTTCATTACACTTAGGCTTATTTCTTTCTTCCTTTATGCCTGAGACGCCCACCACTCCATTATTATCAACGCTTGGTTCTGCATTTCATTCAGGTGTCTGCTCAAGTGCTATCTGAAGACAGAGGTCTGCTCTCACCATCCACCTAAAATGGCACTCACTCTTCTCACCGCAGCATCTGCTTACCCTCGCACCTTTCCCTCCGCTGGACACATTTTGTATTTGTTTACTTGTCCACTGTCTATCTCTTTATTAAAATGTAAGCTCCGAGACATCAGGAACATTGTTTTAAATACTGCTGTAACTTTTGTGGCTAAAATGGCCCTGGAGCAAAGTAGGTGTTCAATAAATACACATTGGGTAAAGAAATCATTTCCACACTCTATCACACAAGATAAGCATTAGTTTGAATAATAATGAGTTAATTTCCTCTTGGAAGGAAACCAAGGAGAAAAGTTTCTAATAGGAATTTAAAAAGTCGACAATTTCTCCTAAAAGAAATACTGAATTTGGAAAGCAAACTGTTAAAACTCCCTAGCAAAACAGAATTTCCATAACTTAATCATCAAAATATGCACCGTGTACATACATACATACATATTTTCTTTTATTTTTTCTGTTTGGTAAGTGACAGTGATGATGGCTTCTCAAGGCTCTAAGGAGAGAGTTGCAACAGCTAAGGACTAAATAGCTGTGGCTGATTGACTCTTCCAAAGAACACTAGATTTTCTTTTCATTAACTGACTCTCACAGTGCACAACCTCATGAGCGATCTCTCACAGAGCTCTAACTTTGAAAAAACAGACACCCTCAATATTCATGTAACCTTGAAAGCGGCTTGAAAATGGCTTCAACAAACTTGACATGACATTTAAAGTTTTTTGGTTATTCGCTGAGAGATGTTCCATTATCCCAATAGTAATGACTTTGGAGCACAAGCAGTCACTCATGACAGTGTGTTTTATGTGAGTGCTGAAAATTCCAACCCAAAACAGCTTGTACATTAAAAAGTGGCTGCTGGAGATATTTACTGCACTGTCATTTCCTGACCAGGGGCTCTCCAGTGATGGATGAGTATTTTACACACTTTCTTGAACAATCTCAACAAATTTTAGAAGTATGATCACCTTTTAGCTGTTGGAAGAAAATAAATATACTTTTCCTATCCCCTTCTCTACCAGGTGGGTAATTGTTACCCAAAAATCAACATCTACTGGAGCAGCGGTTTTCTCTCAGAGGAGTTTGTGCCCTGCAGTTTCTAAGGCGCCTAGTGTGCTTGCAGGAGAGGGTGCAGCGGGCATGGAATTCCTGCAGTCCCCATGACCACACACATTTACTTATTTTCTAGCATGCACCCTTTTTTCCCCAAAACATGTTTGAAATCCACATTTGTTGCTAAGTACAAATTTTTAGTTAGCTTACTGCCCCTTCCCCCAGATGGTCCTATCTTTTCTGGTTATTTGATTTCTTGTAAGTGACTCTATCATGATGATATTTACAATAAACCAGCTTATTCTGCGACGGGGCAACTCCAGTCAAACGTCTGATGGCAGGGAAGAGATTAAATGGGCTAAAAAGCAGGTCTATAAGTTATTCTGTGCCCTCCGTGGCCACCGTGCAGCAAGCCCAACCCCAGTGCAGCAGAGTGGAAGGAGTGTGGGATTTTAAGGTCAATCTGGGTTGAAATCCAAGCTCTGCCACTTGGCTTCACAGGTTACTTACTTTCTCTGGATTTCAGGGTCTAATAATCAACCTCACAGAGTACTTGTGAGAATTAAAGGAAATAATGTGAGTGACACCCAGTTCTCCTTCTCCCTTTCAAAGCTTTCCAAGGAGGCATCTACCTCCCAAGACTTTTCCAGATGCTCCGACCTTCGCGATTTTCTGGAGAATGCAATAGTCAGGGCTGAAATAACATTGTATTAATAGCTTGTACTTATGTAGCACCTTTACTTGTAAAGCATCTGTTGCACTTTACACGTTATCACCCTCATTTTATGGACTGAGAGGCAGGAGCAGAGGGAGGTCAAGTCATCGCTTAGACTTTGGTACCGAGTAACTCCGTGGCAGCAGCCCAATGCTGGCTCCAGAGACACTAGGCTGTCTCAAAGAAATTTGAAAAGCTTTTGGCCAAGGAAAAACACTAAGTAATTCTAAGCTAAGTTTCCTTATAACTTAGCTTTGTATGTCCTGTACTTAATACTTCAAAATGCTTTCTCTAGGCTTCATCTTAGCCAAAAGGCGGAGAAGCAATTTTCAAAATGCTTTCTGACACGTTAGGTTCTCCCAATGACTTTGTAGGGCAGGGAGTATACCTATGTAAACTACCTCAGCACACAATATGGCCAACGTCACACATGTACCCCTTTCCTGTCCTGGTCCCACGTAAATTCACGATTACAAACTTCAAGTACAACCTTAATCCCCCTGCAACCCCCTTCTCCACCCACCCCTCCCATCTCTTAGAGAACTATTTCACACCCTCTGCTTTCTTTTCAAACATCCAGCATGATCGCCTTCACTCTCACTGAACACATTCACACAAGCGATTAGAAGAGAACAAGCCCCGTAAGCTCTCCCTGTCTACGCACTGAGTGCGCAAGCACCCTCCCCCCCTGTTGGGGTCTGCTCCTTGTGCCCCTCGGAGGGCAGCGCCTCATGCCACTCTGGCTTGTCTATCCAAGGACGTGCCTCTGGCCGCTGTGTCCTTGCTGCTGCTTCACAGAAGCTTCCCTCCTCCTGTGACCAGTCTCTTCTGCACACAAGTGTGTTGTACCGATAATAACTCTACCTTAAGAGAAAAGAACCCTTTGACTTCGACTCCACATCCTGGCCCATGTACCACCTCCATTGTTGCCTGACTCAGAGCAGAACCTCTCAGAACCGGCCTTCCTTACTTTCTCAGTTCCGTGCTTCCCATTTTTATCTTGAACCCACGCCCATCATGCTTTTGACCCTTAACTCTTCTGGAGCAGCTCCTGCCAAGGTCACTAATAAATGGTACATTGCTAAAAACAAGGACTGTATATGCCCACTTGGATATTTTGGTTGTCTTCACTCAACCCAGACCAGATCTAAGGATGAAATGCCTGGCAGAGCCCGGGTTTTATTTCAGCTTGCTCTTTGAACTTGCTCCAAGGCTGAGGTGGATAACAATGGGAGGACCAAAAGCAGGCAGGAGCGTTCTTCCCTTCTGAGAACACTCCACAAATAGCTGGGAGCACGCTTAAGGGACAAAGTGATAAGAGAAAAACCAAGCTGGTATTTAACTCCTCTGTGGTTTCAGATAGAGAATCTTTCCTGAGAAGCAACAGACAAGGCAAGATAAAAAAGAGGCCATTCCTGAGACCACTGAATAAATAAAAAGGAAAGTGCACAAGGGTTTCTTTAACAATGAGCTTATGGCGCTATCAGAAGTTTCTAGACAACAACTCCAGCCCTCACATCTATCTCTCAGCATCCCAACAGCCCCATGCAGTTCCCCAGACATGGGCGATCCAACGTATAGAACGAGGGAGTCACATTTTAAATTGCAAAGCAGATAAATGAAGTCAGGTTGGAGGCGTCTTCTATCCCACTGCAGCTAGAGGAATCTTTACAGTTAGACGGTCCCAAGGTGAAAGTTCACTTTTATATAAACATGTTATTGTAATATTGGTTGAAGGCCAAGTGTCTCCTGCTATAACTGTTATTTTAAAAGTCCCCTGTTAATGGCTTCATGTGGGCTGATCGAGAGACCTAAATTCCACATACTTAACTACAATTAAAACATGCACTCAATTTCTAGAAGGCTCTTTTCAAACATCCAGGAGGTGCCACGGCCCTGTGCATTGCAAAGAACTCCATACAGGTGCTCAGAGGAATGAAATAAATTGTAATGTAGGCCAGTGGGGCTTGTCTTTATCATAAGAAATTAGAAAGTTCCATACAAAATGACCTACCTTAGACACATAAACTCTTTCAATCAAAGATAAGACTGGGGCATTAAGAAAAAGAGAAGCATTTTCTATTTCCCATCAATTCAAATCCTTATCAATAGTTTTTTTTTTAGTGGAAAACTAAAAACATTAAGACAAAATATAATGACTGTTTAACTCTCCAAAGAGAGAAAATTTGTGCCACTATTTTGTGAATCGAAGCCAAGGCTGCCGTTGCCCCCCCCCCCCCCAAGATATTACAGTCGGCGTCTGTTAAGAGGAGAATGATCTTTCTAGGACCACTGACACTATCCAAAGCCACTGGTGATCAGCAAGGCCCAGCTGCTATTCTTAGTACCAGGCCAGTAAGGGAATCCTGTCCACACATCTTGTGTTTATGTTTCTGTAGAAATGAATAGGACGAAAATACATGCTATTTTCCTTTAACATACAAAAGCTCACTAATTTCGTTGTATTTCCTCCTATGATTCTTACTATAAGAATTGATTCTGGCGTCTTATCATAGCTTCCTGCCCCACCCACCCCCCTGAAAATGAAGGAAAAGTTGAAAATCATTGAAAAGTTGAATGGCTCTTAAATACAGATAAGTCACTAGACTTAAATGCGAGAATAAAAGCCTTAAACTGCATCAATGTTGTGTCCCACATGGCCTTTGGCAGACTAGAGATTTGGATGACAAAGCAAACTAAAAAAATAAGAATCAAAACCCCCACCATCCTGAGCTAACATTTCCATTGTTTTTTGAGTAACACAAAAGAGAAAAAACCAGGAAAATTGCTGACACAAACATGTAAATCTAAATATATTCAGCTTGGCATCAAACGAGGAAATATTTCAGCCAAGAGCTCTGCCTCTTGAGCTAAGAAGGCACGGCTGCTGCCTGGCCGACGGCCCTGGGGAGAGCCCTCTCAGCTGCAGGAAGCATCAGTTATGGTTCAGAGAGAGGCATGATTCCCTTTAAGTCAGTATTGATCCCCCATCACATTGTGGTTCTAATGGGCACGAGCTTCTTAGAAGTGCCAACTCTCGGATGAAATATGGAATTGAGCTCCTGCCTTTTGTGGTCAACCGTGAGCCTGTGGCAGCTTTGACAGGAGGACGGATACGGAACTCCGGTGTCCCACATGGACGGCATTTATTTAGTCTTCCTGGAATTCGCTCTCTCCCTACAGTCCTTTACCTTTCGCTCTGAACTATTACTTTGGCCTCTTCTAAGGGACTGTTTGTTTCACCCCGGCAATGACTTTACTTCGGTGAGGGAAAAGTGATTCATAAATATAATTTTAAAGCACTACTGGGTCTACGTGATAGTAAAGTGTGTGACAAATATATGTTTTTAATCTATGCAACAACGGAAGTTAGTGCTGGCCGCCAGCAGCCCACATCCCTGTGGTTTTCCTTACTGCTGATTTACTGATGCTATAAATAATTGTCTTCCCTCAGCTTCATTTTGCTGTTTATTTTTCCTTTTATATTGAAAGTGTATAAACATGATAAAAAGAGCAAAGGGGCATTTTGTATATAGTTAAAATCTTTCAGGAGTGCTAAGAAACTCTTATTGAAACCATAGGTAAAAACAAAAAACAAAACAATTACTTCCCCCATTCAAATAAAACAGACAAAGCAGAGACAAATAAAAGGTATTGTGTGTCTGAGTAGAGGAGGTACTTGACAATTAAACCAGAATTTTCCGGGTTTTTATTTTCCCAGAAAGTCATCAAATACACACTTCTACTAGGTCTTGTTCTGTGACACTGCAGTTGAGATGGAACTTCAGACACAGCACTGCCGTTTTGCCCTTCCTACCCTCGGCCTCCCTAACTGGCCGCAGGCTGGAAGGAACTGGCCAGGAGGCAGGCCCCCGGGCAGAGGCGGAGACAAAGCTCACGTCTTCGGATTCCTGGTGAGAACGCTCTCTCATGATAAAGCCCTTGACCACGCTTACTCTTCTGCTTTTTGATGATTCATTTTCAGCTGTCTTTGATAATTTATTCTACCTTTCAACCCCGATGATGTCCCTTCTACATTCTTTTGGCCAAGATCCTACAGCTGCAGCCGCCTTCTCTAGGAAGGCGCTGCCCAGCTCTGCTCCGTGGCCCTAAGGGGTGGGCTCCCACACTGCACCCACCTCAGCCTCCGGAGCATTTATCTCAGTGCCCTACCAAAGCTTCAGACCACACGTTTTCAAACCCAACTTCCATGACCAAAGCAGTGCCCTCTTCATGCTTAAAGCAACCACAGCACCTGTGCACCCGTCCTGCTATCTGCTCCCATCAGCTGTCTCGGGTCACTCTGCACTTGCGGTCTCCAGTAAGTGGCCTAGCAGATATTAAGTAAACATTTCTAAAGAATGCAATTGCCTGTCAGCTAACGTATGACAGGTAGGAAACACCTTGATAAGCTGATCTGGTGGCTTAAGAGGAAGAGGGTGGGGAGACAACATAGGACAATGATTTGATATTAGTGTTATTAAATATATATATATATCTGAAAAACTCATTACATGTTACTTTAATTTTTTTCCAACAACCCTAAAAGATAGCTACTAACAACTCAGAAAACTCAGGTGTAGAGAAGTCCCGGACTGTGACATCCCCACAGACCTTGCTAGTTGCCTCTGGCAAGCCCAACGCAGAGCTGGTGCTGCCCAGGCTCTGGGGCACGACACTGACACACTGGGAAGTGGACAGAGCAGTTTACATTTGAGAGCTTTCAGGAGGCCGATCCTGCATGCTGACGACTGGGAAGCTGTTGTTTTACTGGAAAAATAACCAGCTAAATAAATACTATAGGACCTACATATTTTCCAGAAGTCATTTCTAAGCAGCATCTTATAGCATGCTTTCAACTTTTTTCTTTATCTTTCATATTTCATAATTCAATATTTGTTAGAAACTTCCAATGCACAGGTGTTTCTTCTGAATAACAAGCTATTTCAACTCCACTTTACTTTGATTCATAGACTCATAAAATGTAGACTTATGCAAACTCAGGATTAGAAGAGCCTTAGTTACTTGGTAGACCATCTATCCAATACTTAAATTCCATTTATTCTGCATCCCGTCAGATGGTTGTCAAGCCTCAGTTTGAAGACTTCTAGTCATATCCTCGTAATCATAGACGGCCATATATTCCTCCTTTGCACAGCTCTAATAATGAACAGTTTTACCTGATTTTTTTCCTAGAGATTGCTTTAGACACTGGCCCTATTCATTTTTCCCATTAGGGCTATATTAAGTGAGTCTAATTCCTCTTCCACTCACCACCCCTTCCACCGTTAAAAGACAGAAATCACATTCCCCAAATCTCTGTCAAGCCAAACAGCCACTATTCTAACTGTTCTCCTTGAAGTAATAGTGAAGCCAATTCATTAGTTGATTCAGAGAGTATTCTACCATGCTAGGTACTGAGTCCTTGAAACATTTAGGATTGTGTCATTTTTATTATAAACATGCAAAATCATAGTCATTTAGTAGTTCAAAACTCTGGGAAGAACCAAACCCAACTACTGTATACAGTACTATAAAACAATAGCATTGTATGCTCATAGAATCCTTTTGAATTCAACCTTTAAAAAACTTTCCATGTATACTTAATACTTAAGTCTGATTTTCATTATATGCCTAATAAAAATCTGCTTAAAACAGCCTGTTTCTATTCATTAGAGAATTCAAACCTCACATACCCATGTGATGAAGATCATGTTAAATTCAAATAATTTTACGTATGACTATGTACACAGAAATGCTCCTTTACTTCTCCACAGCCTGTCACTAAATATATTTTCTTAGCAATATCTAAAAGATAGTAATATGTTCAGGAAAAACTCGTCTAACTCTGATCTAATTTACTAAGTCCCAACTCCATGTGGGTAAGGATCTTTCTGTTTTATTCACTGTTGTGTCCCAGGTATAGTAAGTTCTCACATATTGTCCCTGATTGATAGGTCCTTGGAAACTGCAACTTGGAGTGAAACAATATATAGTGAAATGACATACAACAAAATCCAGTTCAGGATCACACTTGCCAGAGCTCATCCTGGCAGTTCGAGGCACAAGGTGGTACCCCCCCTGCCCCGCCCCCACCCCCCCCACCCCACCTGCACACACCCACACTGGGACAATGTAGACACAACTGTTCACCTCACCTGCACGTCTTTGGGAAGTGGGTGGAAACATGCAACTCCACATAGACAGTGGCCCTAGACAGAAATCGATTTTCCCCTTCATTAGCATTACAACAAAACAAGAGGGACTGAACAGTTATTTGAGGGCTTGCTGTACTTGGAATGGTAGTGCCTGCCTCTCAATGAGTTTGTACATTATTTCTTGAGCGACTGAACAGAAGTATAACATAATTTCACCACCTTGTTTCACTTAATGTTTTATAGTAATCCTTTAAAAAAACACTTCCTAAATAGCATTACCTAAATAACAAACTAATGACATATCATACAGTTACAATTAATGTATATTTTTTGTGCTTTCTGGCCTCTTGAGGACATAGCACTGAGTCTAAGACAGCTGTCCAATAGAAATATAATGAGTCAGCAAAGTAAGCTATATATGCAACTTAAAATTTTCTAGAAATCACATGAAACGTTGTGAAGATTCAGGGGGAATGAATTTTAAAGATGTATTTTACTGAACCAAATGTCAGCCTGCGAGTGCTCATCCTGGCAGTTTTAACACGTAAGCAAAATTAAATGTATTGATAAGATCTTCACCACTGTGTTTTTGGGGGACACTAAGTCTTCAAACCCAAGTATCTGTTACACTTACAGCACCCCGTAGTCTCGATCCAGACCGAGCGCACTTCCGGAGCTCAGGAGCGCAGGCAGCTACGGCTGCAGTACACGGAGCGGCGCTCTAACTACAGTCTCTACCAGCGCCATCGCCTGACACACGTTTGAGTTGGTTATCTTTGTAGAAACTTACAGTGATAACTTCACCTCAAGCTTGATTTTGTACTATAAAAGACCTAATAATTATTAAAAATAAATTAGAAATCATAAAAATTTAAACTTCAGTTAAAAGTTAAAGTTCAAAGTAGAATAATCCATATCCTAATGGAAATTAATATTGTCCATTTACCCGTATTTTACTAAAAATACTTCTATAATTTACTGAAGTCACCAGCAGGGGTCCCCAACATCCGGGCCGAGGACCAGCACTGGTTAGGAACCTGGCAGCAGAGCCGGAGGTGGGTTTGAACGTAATGTGCTTGAATCATCCCCAAACCACCTCCCCACACCCCGTCCGTGGAAAAACTGTCTTCCACGAAAATGGTCCCTGGTGCCAAAAGATTTGGGCACTGCTGCCATAGAGGGATGTGCAGTTCTGGCCAGAGCAGAAGTTACGATAGCAAGACAATAAACGCCACCCTTGTATGGGTATGAATTTTGGAATCTTTTACTCAGCATTAGAAATGCATTTATTCTGCAATTTACTTCCCTGTGTAGTTTGGATTAGTAAACTTGGCTTTGTTCTATGGTCACAGAGTGTACACAAATCGAGGTTAGTTATCATATGAATATGTGCTGTTAATTACATAGGGAAATAATTGCAGTTATAAATACATTCCTAATACTGAGGTAATCCCAAAATACAGACTTTATTAAAATTAGGTCAATAAATGAAAAATAACCTATTAACAAAATCAATTATTACAGAAGGAAATTTTTTCTCAATATTTTAACTTCTTTAGCTACATAAGAAACAGTCAAATGAAAGAATGCAATGTTCCAAAATTTGAAGAGGAAGGGACAGTTGTACATTCCTAGGTAATGTGGATTTACGCAGCTTTTGTGCATGGTGAAACAGACGATGGCTAAAGTTAAGAATACAGTCGTGACAGGCGGATGCGAACTGCAACACGCCCACTGTTGTGCCGTCTCTGTGTTGACACGTCCTTCCGGCCACCCAAGCAGAGGAAGACCAGACTACCAGTCAGAGACTCTTCTGCTTTTACTTCATAGTTCTATACGCGTTTTAGTAAGTCAGTGAAAATTAGAAGGGTCTAACATTAAATGTGACTCTCCTTCTTTCCAAAATGAGATTGGCCTTTATTTCTTGCCATTCTTCTATTCAAATTGGAACCGAAGTACAGAGTTGCCACTGTTAGAAGCTGATAGACTTGCCTTTTTTGATTGTTCTATTCATAGCCAGCAGCATGGAATGATGGTACCAAGTTTCATTATAAAATCGGAAACTACTTCTAAGATTTTGGTTTCATATATTTCTAGAAAATGAGTTAAAAAAAAAAAAAAATCTGGCCTGCGTCACAGACATTACTTCGGAGAGAGCAGCTCAGACCAGTACACTACTGCCTCCTACTGTCAGTTTGAGGAAAGTGAGGGCCTCAGAGGACGCTGCTCAACCTTACTCTGTTTACGGACTTACAGATCACTGGCGCTCTTCCTCCCAAGTACTGTTTACACACTGCGCCCTGTTTTCTGAATTTTTCTGAACTCTTTCCCTGCATAGACTACTAGATCTTTGACAAAAATCCAGGACATACCCTGAGAATGGATCTCATCCACTGAGAGAGCAAGCACATGCTTGGTTTTAAATTTACAAAATAATTGTTCTTTTAAAATTCCTTTCCACATTATTTTGTTCTTAAGATTTCATTTTTCTCTCCCCCTTCCCCTCCAAAGACTTACCACATACACATCTGTAAGGAAAAATCAAGAGGAAAAAAATCTCTATGATTTTAAAATCTTTTAGCAGCTTTCTCCTAAGTAAAAAATATTAACAAGTATGAGTTAAAATATATAGTAGAAAATATAACAATTCATTAAATTAGAAAATGTTCGAAAGCTTTAATTATGTATCAAAAACATGGACAGAATATATAAGTATTTAGAGTAAACACAGGGGTGGGCAAAAGTAGATTTACATTTGTGCATATAGAAAAGTACAAATTAACAAGTAATGATACAGAAGTAAACCCATATTTTGCATACTCACAGCGGGAAACCTACTTTGCCCACCCCTGTATAAACCACTCATTTCTAGAATCAGTATGTTTGGATCAATTATTTGGGCACTGGTTTGTAGAGTCCTTTGTGCTCGAACTGCAATTTGACTTATGATGGTGTCGGCCGAGTCAAAGAATATCGATCCACATTTTAAAGGTAGGATTTTTGATCGGAAAAATAAGTCAGGCACACAGAACCCTTCTTAGAAGCTGCTCCCTTTTAATGAGGAAACAGTAAAAAGAATAGGTCAATGTTACTTCAGGTACTTTATTGCAAACAAAACACTAACTGTGGTTACAGGCTGCACTGAAATTACTGAAAAATTGGTTTCTGTAAACAACTCATTTTTAATGCAGCTGATAGGCTAGACCTGTGCTTCCTGAGACCCTACGAGGCAGAGCCTGATCGGAACACGCAATTGCCTCTTTCCATTTCCCGCTGTAGATTCCGGCCTCAGGCTTCTCTATTGTAGCCAGCGGGACTGTTTTCTCAAAGACCTACTTCTACTCATCTTCCCAGGGCTTTGGAGTACCTCCTGTCTCTATGGTAACACGAAACACAAAGCATTAGAAATGTACCATACAGCAGGCAGAAAAGAACGAAATTAGAGGGCAGTACTCCTGGTAAGCTAAAGAAGGTGCTGACTGCAGGAAAATGGACAGAGGGCAAGCTATTGCAAATGTCAGTTGTCCATTTCTTGTATATTCTCTTAAGATTTATAGTAATTGTTAGCTCAGAAGTCTTAAAATATATGGGACCTTAAAATCAACATAGTATTTGATATTAAAAAAATTACTGAGGATCTACACTAAATGTCTATCAATTTATGTATGGTTCATTAAATTATTGAGATGAAAGTTCTCAGCTAATTGAGATACAAAATATTAAAAAGAAAAAAACTAAACCAAATATTCCAGTAGGGTTCATGTTAAAGACAAAGGAAACTGTTATCATCACACTACAGAATATTCCCTCTTTTATTACTTTAAGATAATATAAGTGTTTTTAGTCTTTTGAAATTGGGGCATCATATAACATGTAGTGCCTAAGTCTATTTGGTTTGGTGGCTCAGTACAATCAGAGAGTCTAGGCCCCAAACTCTGGGTCAATTCCAATCTATTTCCTGGTCACAAACATCATCCTTAACTTATGATGATGTGTATGAGGAGCAGTAATGCTATTCAATGGGAATCTGAAAATATTCGTATTAACCCCAAACATCTATATACATGTGAGATATGTTGTTATTATTACAGACATTTAATACATAGCTATCCTGTCACCATTTTAAAAATATTTCACGAGATGAATAAATAATACATTTATTATGTTATTTAATCTGCTATATTATTTATTTTATTATATTATGAAAAATGATGCTGAATAAATAACACATTTCAGGCATGTAAAATCACAGATCAACAATGTGGGCCCTGAACTCTGTGCTTTGAGGCAGTACCCCAACAATTAGACTGGCAGAGATTTAGGGGAGCTAATATACACTCACCTGTGGAACTCTATAATTAGGATCTGAGATTTCTTTCCATAGACTAAGTTTTGTTTTTTTTTTTTGAAACTTACCAACTGAGATGCAGCTATAAGCTCCAGCCACTAGAGGTCGGACAGTCACACCTGTCACCAATCATTAAAATAAAGTGGGCATTATAGCACCTCAAATAATTCTAGTGACTTAAAAATACAGAACATAAAAATTCTTTTACAAATATCACAGTATAGTACTAATATGCTTTTAAACTGATTATTCTATTTCTAAAGGTCTTAGATTTTGCAATGCTACTACCTTTCTGTATTTGCTCTCATTTAATTGGAAGAGAGAATAATTGCAATGAATGGACTCTAGAAACCCTCACAATCAGTGGAAACCCATGACATGAAAAGGCCGTTTCTGGATGGAGTAGAAGAGGTAAGTGATGTGTTCCGCAGCTGACCAAGTCCATCTGGAAACCCAACATTCACGGGCCTCCCAACGGGAACCACTGTATCTGTCTAACGTAACTACCTTATGTCTACATTCTCCTGGGTTATGTAAAGCTTATTATCTTACATGTTTATAGCCCCACTTACCATGGTGAAAAATAATTATAATGGGGTGGTAACTTCTTATCTATTCAGTGAGGTTTACTATGTGACAAACCAGATATAATTTGTTAAAAAACAAACTTTTGAATTCTAACACAATTCACAAAGATAGAACTCAGATTTAGTTCTAACAAAAATACTACACTTGCTTTCTCACCATTATTACAATTAATAAAATAATTATAAGTTTTTTCCTATTTCAAGTTTTGTTTTGCAAAAAAATTAATAATGAAAATAACACTGATGTATTTGAGCACTTAGTAAGTGCCTTTTACATGAACTGTCATATAGCCTAATAAAATATGATTCTTATTCTATTTCATAAATGAGGAAGGGACGCTTTGAGGAGTTAATGAACTTGAACAGGTCAGAGGCAAGTTATGGTGAAGCCTGAATTCAAGCCCAAGTCCCCTCATTCAGTTCTGGGCTCTGAACTATACCACTGCTATCTAACTTAAACTACACCAACAAAACTATACACATGCTGAAAAAAGCAGCAGACAGCATTCCTATATCAGCACAAGGAACTAAAGGAAACTATGAGACACTTCATTTCTATTGATATTGTTTTTGACAAATACTTTAAAAACTATTTGAGCTCTCTAGTTAAACAGAACCAGGAATATATTTTCCAGAGTTTTTGCTTGTATTGTATAAAGTACTGCCTGTGCTTAAAATGCAATATAACTAGTTATTCATAGAAGCAGCAAAATCTATGACCCAGATTCAATAGTGCACTACAAAATTCAGAAAGCTAGTTTAGATGGTCTCTCCTACACGCACAGAGCAAAGGCTCCAAGACCTCCGGTGGATGCCTGAAACCACAGATAATACCGACCCCCGTATATACTGTATTCCCCCCCCACACCTATGTTAAAGATTAATTTATACATTAAACACAGTAAGAGGTTAACAACAATCTGCTGTAATACAAGTCATGTGAATGGCTCTGGGGCCATTACTAAGTATGATAAGGGTGACTTGGACCCACGAACCATGACGCCAGGACCGCTGGTCTGAGAACTGAGACGGCAACTGAGGGAGTGACGTCCATCTACGGCATGGGTGTGCCGGGCAAAGGAATGGCTCCCCCCACCGCGGTGTGGGTGTACCGGGCGAAGGAATGGCTCCCGGGGAGCACGGGATTTCATCACACCGCTCGGAGTGGCATGGGATTTTAGAACCTGAAAATTATATCTGGAATTTTCCATTTAATGTTTTTTTGACTGCAGTGGAGCACAGGTAACTGAGGCTGAAGATACTGTGATCACGGAAAGCAAGACCGTGGACAAGGAGCAACTACTGTACTTTGACATCACACATAAAAATTATGCATTTTAATTAATACTGTCCAATCTGTCTGGAGTAGAGCCCAGAATGTTTATGAAATGTTATAAAATGTTTTTTTTTTTTAAATAAAACGAGCTAACCACAAATGCCTCAGTCAAGTTTACATTTTTAAATTTTTGAATGTATTTCTCTCACTAGTAATCCCTGCTTGAGGAAACTACCATTCTCTTAGGAAACGGAGCAATTCCTGAAACTAAGACATGTATTGTAACTTTTTAGTTTTACGGATGCAGTGAACTCTGGAATACCACCCCCTTTCCACTCCTCTGTCATGATCATCGTCTGTAACAATCTATGATCCCTCAGGTCTCATCAAACGCTACTGATTTCTCTAAAGGCTGTGATCGTCACTTGCCTGTCACTTGCCGCTGAACTGTTATTGTACTTCCCTCCTCTGTTGCATATCTTGGTCCACTTAGTGTCGTGGTTTTTTGTGTGTCCCTGCTATATGCCAGAGTCAAGTGACAAGACCATGAACTCCTTAGAGAAGAGCCTGCGTTCTTCTCATCCCCTCTGGAGCAAAAAGCAGTACTTTACATGCAGATATGGCAAATACCATCAGAAGAGCCTACAATCAAGGCAGCGGAGACTATGTTTAACAATTTCCGGGCAGATACAGACCATGCTATCATTCACTTAGCATGAAATGCTGGGTGTGTACAGTGGCCTCTCTGTAGCAAGTGTCAGGGGCATCGCAGAGAATGAGCAGACATGGTTCCTGCCTTCAGGAAGCTTACAGTCTCATCACATCACCACATCAGCATCTACAGAGGCATTTGCTTATTATTTTCCCTATATCGCAAGGAGAAATGGCAAGACTGCTCAACGTGATTTGAGCAGTCAATCATGCCTCTCATTTTTTAATGCATTTTTAGATCTGGTGTCTGTTACAGATTTTAGCAAAAATAGGATCCATGCCTCTTAAATAATAAACAGAAAAGTTTAAGTCCTGTGGGCGTGTCAGATTTAAAAAACTGTTTAGGACCAGGGTGGGGGGGTGTCATCTGTGGCGGTAGATGATAACTGAAGGGAACATGTTCAGCGATGAAAGTAAAGGGCCTATGGAGGAGACGGTCTAATTAGGGAGGACTGACGAACTAGGTTATAGGGGGGCCTGACTGAAAGGTGGGAGACAAGGAGAGAAGGGAGAAGGCCATGTAGGCTGTGTAAAAGTACAGGTATGAAGTCATCAAATCAGGAACAGTTCACACAGAATGAATTAGGCAGGATTTGAAGAACAGCATGAAGATGGAATGGATTTGTAATCAGAAATCCTGAATGTGAGATACTTTTGCTCCAGATGTAGTTGAGAATGGTGGCTATCTCCACTATTCTTTCATTGTGGTTAATGTCCTGTTATTCCTGTTGTCAATGTTATATTACAAAGAATGATAAGAAGTCATCATGCTGTCTGGGCCTCTCTGAAGAGGCTGGTATTCCAGTTTCCACAATCAGTCTCAACCAGGTCCAAGTGCTTTGGCACAAGAAGTCAATTCCAGGGAACCCTCCTTAACCTCCACCCCATACCTCCTCCTGTTCATTCTCATGTAGCACCCTGTCCTTTTCCTTCATTGCACTTACCATAAACATAATGTGTTTAGGTAATTATATATCTAATATCTGTGTCCTCTACTACATTCCACTAAAGAAATCTTTCACTCAGTCTCTTCCAAACACTGATGCTGATAATGCCAGTAATTTAGTGTGCCTCTCTGTGCCCAGCATGATGAGGCGTTTAAAAAACTTTTCCCATTAGTGCTCACACACTCTGTGAAGCTGTTGTTGATAACCCTGTTAAACAGGAAAAGTATTGCTGCCTGTCAGACTGTGGTGATGCTCTACGTTTGCGGCTGGGACTCCCGGGAGGACTATGCTGATCTTCTCAGGCAAACTGAAGGTCCCTTTGTGGGAGGCAAGTTTAGCTTTACCCGCCTTTCCTGCTGTCTCTACAGATTTGGTTTTAACTGAGCTACTGCCACAGAACAACCTTTTTATCAAGCTGTATGCTCATTGGTTTGTTTCTTCTTTGGCTTTACATGAAAGGGAACCCAAAGCCATTTCCTGGACTCATCTGACTGGTTGCAAACTCTGCATTTGTGCCGAACACATCAGAAGGTGCTCTATCATGAGGCTCATTTATAGGAAAAACTGGAAGGGTCTCTTCTTCGCTCTGTCATTCACTTTTTATATTCTGGAATGACTCTTCATCTCTGTAGACTTCAGCACCTTTCTTAATTTACTGGGGAGGATTACACAGGCCTAACCTACAAAGACTTTTTTATGGCAGGAACAATCTGCATGAAAACTCTTGGATAAGTACAGATCACCATACAAAGGTCGGGCACTTGTAAGGTGTCCTCTCATCATCAATCTTGAAAGCAGCTGTGTTTGGGCTTCTTTTCTAATGGTTATAGCAGGAACCTCTGCAACAGACACTCCTAAAATCATATAACTCGGAGTGAACACAGAGCCATTGATGATGCTTTTGGACTAACTGATCAAGATATCACTTCTAATGTAAAAAAAAAAAAAAAAAGAAAGAGAAACTTTATTTCTGTTATTTTCAATGTAATCTATACCATCAGCCAACTAACTTATACTTACATGTAGTATTATTACATTCACGGTTAAAGTGATAAACCCAGCAAAGTGCATTTATTTGTTAATTTGCTGAGGATAAGGTGGGTGGATATCCAAATTCTGAATATATTTGATGAGAATGGCAGCTGTAATATTTATGAATTACAGGTCTCTGATTTAAAATAAACTGACAGCTTCCTCTTAAAGCATGATAACAGCAACCCATTTAAAATCTAATTTGAGGATTTCAGGGCATCTAGAATTTTTAAGAAAAAATTTGAAAAGCTGTTTTTTGTTTTTTTTTTTTTGGTCTGGAGAGGGTGGTAGGGGTTTGGGGTGGGAAGGAGATTCTTTTTTCTGAGAGCCAGAGAAACATTTCACATTTTCTTTAAATGCTGGTGCTTTTCTAAGGGAGTTCCTTCCATGCTCAGCTCCCAATATCTTAAAAGAGACACATCTGGTACTTTCTCTGAGTACTACCTAACACAGTATGTTCATACATACACTGGCAATGAGGAAACAGACAAGGAAGAACTGCTGAAAACTCCGGTTTAATGAAATATAAGCTCCCTTCTTCTGGCGCTCTTGCCTATCCCCAAGGTCTTCCTGGCTCTCCGTGGCTATCCAATACAGGCCTCAGAGAAGCAGGTGTTTGTGGGTCATTCACACAGGCAGCATCCACTTAATCCTCCTATGAGGTGGTCAGTGCTTATCTTCATTTACTGACAAAGACATTGAGCTCAGAAAAGTGGATTACTCCAGTGACAGAGTAAAGAAAAGGCAGATGCAGCAGGAAAACCTGAAAGCCCTTCTGTTTCGTGCAGCACTCGGCCACTGTCTTCTGGGCCACGAGTCAGCTGCTTTGCTGAAGGGAGTCCTCTCTGTTGTAGAAGAGGTGGTCAGTGTGAAAAGGTACTGAACAGAGATGGAGAAGTGGTATTGCTGGTGGCTGCAGAGGAAAAAATGAGCATATTGGGGCTGCTGAAGAGCTAAGCAGCTGTGAGCTTAAAGAGTTTGTAACAACATAGTTTGAATAACAAAAAACAAAAAAAGTTTTGTTCATCATAACAAAAAACAGATTCCTTTTATGTGGAATCTCTTTGGGGACTGGTAACATTTATAATGAATAATTTCTGTCTTTCTCCTTTCTTTGGTTTTAGTCTGAGATAAACAGAAATCTATTGAATATATTTAAATTTCAGAAGTTAGGAGTTGCAAATTCCCAGCTACCTGTGGTTTTCTGCCAGTCACTTAGGCTCAGATTCACCGGTCACAAAATGAACACTTTCCTGAGATCCTTTTCTATTAGAATGTCCTTTGATTCTATGAAGAATATGAAAGTACTAAAAATAATGTGATAAATATTTGCTAGCAGAATCTCCCAGAGAAGAAGAAAGTAGATAAGCCACAGAAAATGGGAAGCTCAGCCATTCATCCTTTCTTCGGAAACAATGGAATCCTTATTTCAGATAATGCGATTATAGAGCAATTCTAAACTGTAGCTGCGCCCCTGACTACTGGCCTGATTTAGTACCCGAGAGATGTCACCTGTACTTTTTAATCTGATACTGCAAGAATAACATCACAAAGGATATCTATTCACATCAATGTTTCACTTGAAAAAGAAACAAAAAATTCAACTCACAGGTGGTTACCAGGCAGGAGTACTCATAGGTTCTAAAAGGATAAAAAGGAAAATGATGAAGCACGTCAGCTCTTCAGGAAGAAGGTACTGCTATTAGGCAAATTCAAGGATCTTTTCCCATCAAGATGATGTAAAAACGCTTTCACTGACAAAATAGGACATTTGTTTTTAACATCAGTAAATTCTCACCACAGTCCACAGCTTCTTGGAAATAGTGACTTTAAGCGAAATGACATATGAGAAAGCCAATTTTACCATAAGCTAACTAATATAAGCAAGTTAAGTCCCTATGGCACATTTCTGGCCACAGAAAATATCAAAATTCTCAATAGTCTCCCAAACACTTCTAATACTAAACAATAAAACACATTTAAAAAAGATGATTGAAAACATGATCCTGATTTTTCCACCCAGCTTACTCCAGTCCATGGTCGGGGTTGGCCAGAGCCTCACCCACCAGCTTGGGGTGAGGTGGGCACCCACCCGACAGGCGCCCTTCCATCACAAAGAGCACTGGCACCCACAGCCTCAGTCACTCCCACTGGGATAACACGGACACGCCCATCCGCCTCCTGGGCACATCTTTGGGATGTGGGAGGAGATCGGAGAACCCACAGAACACCTGCATGGATGAGATAATGTGCAAGCTCCACAGACAGTGGCCTCAACAGAAAATCATTTTTTCCTCATCACTGTTGTAACAAAATGACGTTGAACAAAATGACATTTTTTTAGCTGTACTTCTGCTTTGCATACAAAGACTTTGTTGTGTCAAATATAGTGTCCGATTTACTTTGGGCTACAGGTACAGAAAGTTTTGCAGAACATAAGCAGCCTTTTGCCTGGTTTGTGCCAGAGGTTTATCACAGTTTACACACCCAGGGTAAGCACATTCCAAAGCAGATCCTATCATCACGTATCCTCAGGCAAAACCATGTGCACCAAGGCATTGCAGAAACAGCCTTCAGAAGTGGCACAGAGCAGCGGCACCAAAAGGAGAAACACTGCACGGGCCAGAACCTTTCAGGACCTTTGACAAGCGATGTACCCACGTGAAACAGCAGTGACGACATCAGAGTGTGGAGGTGCTGGGGGCTTCATGTGAAAGCACCATCCACTTCTCTTTGTCTGCTCTTACTTGAGCTTCCCCGTAAAGAGTGAGTCTAGACTAAGAGGCAATATTAAAAACAAAAGGTTAGAGATCACCATGGGACATTAATTATGCAAAAGAAGGCATACTGAATTTAATCAGAAGCATCAGACTCGGTGCAGGGAGAATTTTCTCTTTTTGACAGAAGCAGTTAGGAAAACATTTATGGTAATACTGCAGCATCTGCTGATTACAGTCGAAGCTGCAGGACACCAGTGTTAAATCACTGAGCCGTCCTGACAGCTCCTGGGTGCTCGAGTCACATCGAACTGCAATTTGCAATGAAATTCATCCAAGTCTAAAAACCAACCGACATGTTTAAACCAGACAGAAATAACTTAGTTTTGACTTAAGAAAACATATAATAGGGAATTATATTTCACATAAGTTTGGATCTAACGCAAGAGTTTTCCCCAACAAATACCGGTACATTTTTTTTTAAAGAACACAGGAATTTTCAAATCTATTAATGCACATTGTGATCAATCAAGTTTTAAAATTTATAGAAAGAAGTCAACATTTAAGTCAAAATATGGGAAATAGAGTTTTAACTCCTTGACAAAAAGGACAAAATCTGACGTCTCTGAGTGGTTTGATAAGTCTACAAGATTCAAAGAGTAATTAAGTAGAATAATAACTTGTAAACAACTGACTTGGTTGCTAAGCAAACATAGGTAAAATAAGAAGCACAGAGAAATAAAGAACTACAGAGTAGTATAACATTGGATGACTATCGTGTGAACTGCCCATAAGGGAGAGGCAGATCAACCAAATGTTTTAGTACCCATCAGGGAACTGCTGAAATGGTAATTAAAGGAATAATGAAATTCTATAGGTATTCATAACTAAAACTTGCATATGTAGGTGTTTCTTTGGAATTTCTTGTGGTCAAAAACACACTGTGTTTAAACTTAAATCTTTGAATGACACAAGAGCCCAGAGAACAAAAGATGATGTTAAATTCTTCTGAGATTAAAATCCACAGAAGTCAGTGTCCCATATTTTATCTAAAATCAACACCAAAGATTTTCTTCTCCCAGTTGCTTTGGGACCTCAACTAAATATTATTCATAACATTAAAAGATTAAAGAAAGATGGAAACAAAAACTTAAAAATGCCGATTTCTGAAAGGAGCCACTGAAACTGGCCGCAGGGGATGGCTCTGTTGGTGCATTATTCTCAGCTGGATGAACTGTTTGAAAACATGTCCGCTACAGTGAAGCACAACACAATACGCATCTGCAATTTTAAAATGCAAAATTTTAATTCAATTTCTTTCCCCAAACACATTAAAAATGTCTCTAGAATTCTCTTCATAGACATAACCTATTGATGGTAAAAAAAAAAAAATGCAACTAGTAATCAAAACACTCACAAAAAAATCACTGAAAAGGTAAAAAAAATTGATCAGTTGAAAGCTTCAACTTAAGTCAATACGTAATTGAATAATGAATCAATAAATGTTTATTGAGCAGCTATATGGATAAGCCACAGACCTACACACGGATAAGAAGTTTAAGGTACTGCTGCTGGTCTGAACGGGAGCATGGACAAGAGAAGAGCTTATGTGGGCTCATGTTTCAGTGCAACTGAGGGGCTAAAGGAGTTGTGCCCACCACAAATGCAATAGGATTGCAGAGGGGCGAGGTCTAACCAGAAACAGTTTAAATGAAGGCAGGCTTCACAATGGCACAGTCTCCGCTGGGCTTTGCAGTAACAACGGGACTTGAGATAATTCGGGAACAATTTACAGGGAATCAACCTGATCCAAGGAAAAGAATCTGAAAATGCTACGAAGGTCCCACCCTGCAGATGCCGATGTTATGATTCAGGACAAGTGACAAGCATGCAGACAAACATATGAAGAAGACACATAACATGGGTCATCCAACACATTTTAAGCATCAGACTGGTGAAACGTCACACGGGAAATGTTTTTGCGATGGAGTCCGACCCCATGACAACTGCGTCTGCAGGAGGAGTTACATATTTAATCCCCATCAGCTCGCCCTCAGGCAGAGGGAAAGCAGCGATGGAGGTAGACAAATGTGACTCTAGTCAGAGGAAGGTAACAATCCCAAGAATTCACCAACTTCTTTCTTTTGGCCCAGAAAACAGTCCTCAAAGGCCACACATTTTTCTGAGAAAGTTTAAATATAAATCAGAAAATAAAGAGGCTTGGCAGCCTAAGGAGGGAGGCACTGCAGCCGGTCAGAGAGAAGGAGCTGACCGTCTGGCATTTGGTTTGGAGGACAGCAGGCCCCTGGGGCCACCTCTGGCCCCTCCCACACGAAAGACGCGGAGGACAGAGCTAGGAAACTGGGAAGTCGGGCAGTGTGGGAAAAACAGATGAAGGCGCTAAAATGAGTTGCACTAAAGAAACAGAGTGGTCCTTGGTAAACACGGCTCTTAATAGAAAATCTGATGAGAAAGTTAGCTGGGGCACATCCTCGCCACTCCAGAATCATCTAGAAATTCTTAGGCATATCGTGAGGGAAGCTTCCCTCTTGACTGCATTTCTGCAAGTTTGGATGAAGACACTCTGTTGCAGAAGTTAGATTCCATGAAGACTTTTATGTTGGGAACTAGTTGGTTTTAAAGTGGGCTTATTCAGCAGATCAAGGAAAAAAAATCTTATCGAGCAGTAAAGATAAAAAAATATGCAAGTGGTGCTTGAAGGAAACTAATCATAAGAGAAAACTGAATAAATTAGGCCCTATTCATTACCCCTCCAGGCCATTTTTGATCCCACCGAAGTTACCACTCTGTCCTAATGTTAAGTACAGACATTCAGGTGAAAAGAACTGGAGGGTCATCTACTCTAAATGTCACTGTGCTTGAGAAGAAACTACGGCCCAGAAAGATGAACTCACGTGCCCTAGAGCTGCTCGTGGTGGAGGAAGGGTGACCTAGGCCTTGGGGCCAGGCCGTCAAGGTGTAAACCCCAACTCTGCTACCTTATTTCCCGCTCTCTTAAATGTTCGTAATTCAGTGTAATTTCGTTTTCAGTGGGTACTTTAAACCATGACACACTTTGCATTTGTACGGTGCTCTATGTTTCAATGTGTACTTATACCCATCACCTCGCTTTTTCTTCAGGGCAGCAGGCAAGAAATACCAAGCAGGGAGCGGGGCAGATACAGAAACCCAGGCGTAGTAAAGGGTTTACAGGGCTCGGCCTGCAGGCAGCGATCCCGCTCTTGTCGCTAGGTCATGCTATGCCTGCCCATTGGTATAATTTGCCCTGGAATGCAGTTTCTATACAGAAAAGACCTGTATTTACTTAATGTAATGAAAACACTGCACATTTGTAGCAGCGTTGCTTTCTATTTTTCATTACAACTGCACAGTGTTTAAGCTATGTTATGGGTTAAATACACTCTTGAGGGCTAGCCTGGTAACTTAACCACCATTTATAACATTTATAACATTGTTTCTGTGGGAAATTGCTTTGAGTTCCAAAACAACTGATTTAAAAATTAACTGTGGGAATACAACTGGTTTCAACGTAGAAGACTGTCTGTCAGACATTTCATGTAATTGGTTACTTCATTCATGCACTGAAGCAACAACAGTGGATTGTGTACTATGTACCTACTGGCCGTTGTGCAGATGAAGGAAGGTCTTCGACCCTGAGGCACTCATAGCTAGAAGGGAGAAGCACATTATTAAAACAAATACATTATAACTAAGTGCTAAAACGGAGCTATGGGGGAAAAATGCTGCAGGAGCAGAGAGGACAGAGGAACTCTCGCCTCCAAAGGATTGACTGTGGGAGTAACATTTGCATTGAGTCCTGACAAGTGAGTACAGCCTGTCAAGGAACCGGAAGTGGGCACTCAGGCAGGAGGAAGAGCACGTACAAAATACCAGCATGTGAAAGGGTCTGGTGAGCCTGAAGGAATACTAGCAGAAATACTGGGGGAAGAACTTGGGCTATGAACTGTCAGATACTTTTTAATCATAAACAATTTAAGTAATTGCTGGAGGAGGAACTACCGAGGAAAGGATCAAAATTAGTATATCAGCAAAATCAGTCCATATTGGAGCATCTTAAACTATCTTATCTTCTTGGATTTTCTAAAGGAAGAAGGATGACTAGATCCAGAACATTATATAGACCCTTGCCCTGCACAAAAGATGGGAATTGCTCCTTACTCATTTCATTAGTATAGCTTTTACCATGTATCATGTGATCAACCTACACCAATTTTTTTGCTGAACTATATAAAATCCAAGCTTACAGAAGTCTGTCTCATGATGATTACTGTCTTAGCTGTTAGGGAGAAGGGTCAGCACAGAGTAAAAACGGGCATATTTCCATTGTTTCCGTACGCTTGCTTCTGTAACATTAATGTGCTTTATATTAAAGCTATAATCTTTTTGACTATTAGAAACTGTCTCACTGTAAACTCATGCTTCAGGAAAATTCTGAATCAAAGTTCATCTGACATTTCAGCCTGTATACAGGTCAATTTTAGTTAATGCATGTAGAACTAGTAACATAAGCAAAAGAAGGAAGCAAACAGAGAGGAAGGGAAAGAGGAAAAAGAAGAGTATTTCAGCTTAAGCACATTTTAAATTTAGGGGGAACTATTTTACATGCAAGTATATAAACTTTTTGCTGACTGAGGGTGTTAAGGACTAAGTAAACTGTATTTCCTTCTGATGTAACATAAACAAAAAGAAGCAGTCCACCAATCCTTTGTAAAATTAGTTCAAAAATAGTCCTGACCCTTCAGTGTAAAGCTTATGCAATGTACACACTGGGACTAAAATACTTCATTTAGCCTAAGATAAGTTAAAAAGGATTTTGAAAAGCTGAATATGGAATTAGAATGCAGGAGCCACAGCTGTAGGTGATGGTGTTCTCTGTTCTATGCTTTTCATAACTAAAAATAGAATGAAACTCTTTTTCAGATCTTACTTGGTATAGATTACTCATAGCTTTGATAAATTATTAATTGCTTCTCTTTCTTCTCTTTTTCTTTTTTTAAAGAAAGACTATCAGCTTTCATACTTGAAGTCTTAACTATTTTTCTGAATCCTGAGAATTTATCCACGAAATCTGGTGAGAAGGAAGAGGACTGAGTTTTAGGTCTAGGGAGCTACAAAAAAGGGAGAGTGAGGGCTAACTAATTAATCGTGAATCTGGAGCCAAGGAGGTTGCTTAGGCGAAATCTTTCCACTTGTACCCCTCCTTCACTCTCCTTCACACTCCTCCTCCCCCAGAAGCCCTACACTATCTGTCTGTGTCTGAAGTCCTTGGCACGGCTCCTGGCTACAACCCGTCTTCTGGAAACCAAAGAACACAGGAGCCCAAGCCTCACTCTGTCCTGCTTTCAGGCGGACAACATTGTAGTAAAAGAACTTCAGGTTTCCTTTTCCTGACAAGAAAACTGAGGCTCAGAGAGGACAAGAAAGGTGGCCTGGATGAACTGTCAGGGTCGACTCTCTCCATACACACCCTCCCCCTGCCCCCGCCCCCACCCACCGCCACATCACCACCCGTCTACTCTATTAACCTGTGGGCACCAGGCTGTGCGCCTCCCGCAGGACACCACACAGCCGCTCCTTGATTTCATGGTTTTCAAGCTCTCCGTTACTCCCTGGGGATGATTTTGTTCTAACTTACCTGTCAAAAGTGTGAAATACTGATTATAATAAAATTATCTTTCCTCTGTCTCCAACTCTTTCTTTAATCATAGAGCTCACACACTATTGGGGGAGACAGGCATTAAACAAATAATCAAACAAATATGTAATTATAACTTGTAAATGCAGTGAAGGAAAAAATAAAGGATGCAATTATGAAGTGTAACCAGGCACCTGATTTAAGTTTCAAAGGAAAGGCAGTTGTAGAAAAGCTTCCATGAGAAAATAATACTTGAGACCAGAAAGAGTAAAGCTAGCAAGACAGGTTTGGTGGGAGAACAGCATTCCAGGCAGGGGGAGCGGCATGAAGCCCGTGGATGGAAGGCTCCTGGTTAGAATGCAGAGACCAAAGGTAAGAGAGGCCCCACTGAGAGGGCGAGGGGTGGGATTTTCCTGCAAGAACCAAGGGAAGCCACTGAAGGACATCAAGCAGGAGCCTGGCATGGCCAGGTGTGCAGCTCTCGGATGATCCTCGTTGTGGAACTCAGCTTTAGAAGTCCGTCCTGAGTCCAAAGAATGGAGCAACTATCAGTGCAAATCTTTCTCTGTTTGCAAAAACAATGGAAATCTGTATGTGGTATCGTGGTATCATAGACTACACTGAGTCCTAGCATTGCAATCTCACAGGAAAGCAAATTGCAGAAGATAGCATACTGTCCCAATTCAGAAAAAAACCACAAAGTTTGTAAAAATTCATGAGGCATGAGAGATCTTCAAAACAGTGAAGTTTTTTAAAATAAAAAGACAAAGAAAATTGTTACAAAGTTACATGACAAATTTGAGTTTCTTATTTGCCTGATGAACTTGAAACCATAAATTATATTGGAAATTATATTTTATAATCTGAATTTTAAATGATCCTTATAATCCTCATTTTAAAAGTAATGCCAAAAGTGCATTTCCAAGAATATATTATGAAATAAATTATGAAATGATCTGTTCAGTGTATAAAATTCTAACTTCATCGTAAAAAAAAAATCCTAGTAATATTCTGAAATGTGAGTTTTCAAATAAGTGACTTTATTTTTGTGATCCTGAATTATTCTTGTGCTGCTATGCAGAAACCGAAGTTTCCAAATACTCCACCTTCAACTTGCAGACCATTACAGAGAAAGCACAGATATGAGAATCTATTAAATTGTTTGGCTTTGAAGTTAGTATTAATAATCAACAATCAACCTCAATAATACGAAGAAGAGTAATTCTTGGACTGTATCTAACCAAGGTATAACAAGAAGGAGACTCAGAAAAAAACTCCAGAGAATTGCATTTGACCCTGACCCTCACAGGACACTCAAGATTTATCTGTTACGGGAGTCACGAACCTCTTCTCAGGTCAGGGTTTATTCCAAGAGTAAGTGTACAGGGTGAACACTCTAATCTGGGTTTGGTTTACTAGAGAGGAAGCTGTGTCACTCTTCATTTGTAGCATGATTCTTAAAGGAAAAATGGGAAGATCTTTGTCAAAGAAAGCATATTTTCAAGTCCAAAGTTAAATTTGTTTCTTAGATATTTTAACAACCTCAGAAAAAAAGCAAGTGATAAAAACATTATAAAGCAGCTAATTTTTATAGCTGCTAAGTAATGTTCTTAGAATGCCTACATTTCTGCTTAATAAAGTAAATTAACTTCAATGCAGCTTCTGGGTGAATGTAAGACTTTAGTAAATACTTTACTCTTGTTATTAGAAACAAAAACAGTAAAAATATGTTATATTTCTAGAATGAAACAAAGTTGTTTAGTCATTTGAAACATCTGGAACTGAATGCAGATTTCTTAATTATTGAGAGGGCCCCCAAATATAAATATTCACAGGTTCCAAAGAGTGCTGCTAAATATCGTAGGTTATCAAGCAAAGAATACACAACCACCTGGAGAACAAAATCCATCTGTCTGACTGAATTTAGTTGAAAATAATTTTTACACTTGTTAGTAAAACCCTCATGTAAAATTTATTTGATTGAATAATTTACCAAGAATATTTCCATGAGCATCATAAAGTGCTATAGTTGATAAAAATAAATATACGAATCATCTTTCTAACTTGGACCCACTGCTGCAGCTCTCTGTGAATGCGTATTTTGTAGGAATCGTCGGTCTGTGGTCTCGACTTGAAAACACAGGATTCCCATAGATAGAATGTGGCCAGTCCCATGAAGCACCCCCTTTAGAGGGAAAAGGGGGCGAGAGTAAATGTCTTTCCCTCAGAGATGTGCACCGTGATGCTTTCCCATCTTCTCTGGTACTGACACCCGGGTGTCCGCAGGGTTGGGATGGGGAAAGCTGGTGAGGAAGATACTAACTCTGCATGCCCTTTCCTGGAACTTCTGCAAATTGTGTTTTTGAAAGGCACCACAGTGCAATGCACCGAGATGACTCAGCGCTTCAGATGTGCAGTACAATGTGTGTGAGGCACAACGCCAGTACTCCACCTGTTAATGTCACTAAACAAATGGTAGTTCCATCAACTTGCCACTTCCCCTTCTCCTAGGCATCAGAAAACTGTAATAGCACAGTTCCTGACGAAGATGAAAGGTTGACAATTAGGTAAATTATCTGCTAGTAAGTGAAGTGCCAATACACAATCCAGTTGGATTCACGGTTTTAATACTCATATGTGCACTCATTCTTTCTGAAGACTAAAAGCTGTACTTAAGAAGTTAGTAGTAAACTTTTAACCAGAATAAGAGTATTCCAACAGAAGGACATTAAGTAGTGGAATAAAATGACCCTTATCTAAAACAGAATGACAAGCCAGACTGAATCAAGCAATTAAAAAGATATGCACTGGTACCCTTTCTGCTACTCCAATATTATGGAAAAAAGTCTTAAAAAGAAATTCTTTGTTCCATCACCAAAACCTCCCAGTGTGGTTATCTTTAAAAAGAAAACAAAACCCAGAAACTAAGACACAGTCTCATCGTCCAAACAGAAGACACGACAGATCACTAAATCCTTACTGAAGAAGCTTGAAAAGCAGGGATGCGGCTCCTGTCTGCCACTCAGAATAACTTCCAGTTTAAGTGCATCCAATCCCGCTCACCAGTCTACTCAGATGAGGTGGTTACTGGACCTTATGCTTTTTGGAGGAGATTAATCAAGATAATCTAATAAGATCAAAATGGCATATTATTTAAATTAGTAGTCACTCTTTAAAAATAGCTTGATTGATTTCATATCATTTGGATTGACATTAAATAAAAGGTGGTTATTAATGGTACAATGTTGGAATATAAAACTTAAGGCAACTTGAAATCCTGTCAGTTGGTGCAATGACCACTTGAGACTACGTGGAGTATTTCCTACCCATGATGCCACATTCCTGTACGTCACGAACCTGTTAGCACGACAGGAGGCCAAAGTGCCTGCTGTGTGGTGTCATGCGCCCCATCGCAATGGGTTCATTCATATTTATAACACAATCTGCGATGTCGATGCAATCATTTCAGATCTCACTTATTTCACACAAATCCACAACTGAGCAAAAGGCAGGATGTTGACAGGAGTTAATGTGGGTTTTACGCTGCTTACAATTGCCTTCTAATCTGCTAAATGGCTGTGAAAATTGATGCATTGTTAAGAGTGCTTTCATATCCTTGTACAGTTGTTGTGACGCAGTAATCTCTACAATGCTAACTTGAATTTTCTACAGTGCTTTCTGTTTTTTTCTATTTGTCTGTGATAAGTAGGTTCCTGATTTTACGTAAATGATTAATAAAGAAACCCAAAACTCTCATTTTATTGAGATGAGTTTGTTTTACTCTCAGACAATAAGTCAAAATAAACTTGTAATTCTATCTTAGCTACGTATAAAATAACTGAGTTTTTCAAATAAATTAAGGAACCACAGCCCCAAGGAGTGTGGATTATCTCATTCCAAACCTCGGACCCATTTAACTTGACTAGGAACTTGGCTAGCATACGGTATACTGAAGCCTACATAACCTGAAGATAAAAATTCAGACACATCGATATGAAATATTAATAGCAGCACCTCCTCTACATGCCTACTGGTCATGCTGACAATAAGATAGGAAGAAGGCAAAAAGGGTTTTCAAAGAAGGGGTGGAGGCTCATGTAACAATAGCTATAATTATATATATATTTTACAGCATATTGAATATGTAATAACACACTATATATCATATATATTTTACCTAAACATTACTACCAACACACAGTGCGTGAATGAATGCCACTAGCCCTCCACAGCTACCAGCAGCCTGCGTTGCCTCTTTGGCTGTAACCCACTATGACTCTGAATGTGTGACAGATCTCAGAACCCCTCCTCCCTTGAGAGAAAGTGGCTCATGTGTGACACTCGGAACAACCTGGAATCTAATGACTGGAAGCTGGGTTTTCAAGTCTATACAAGCTATGAATAAAGACTAACTATTGATAAAAGCAAAGAACAACCAGTGTTAATGATATTTAAAAACAACTTTAAATCATCAAACTAATTATCAATTACTTGTTCATTGTGCTAATGGTCTTATATTTCCAAGAAAGGAGTTAGAAGCAGTGAATAATTATGCTTTCATTCTAAGATGCTAATTGTGCTTGTAAACAATGGTTTCTTACTTCCACATAAAATTTTGTTTGTAGGAAATAGTACTGCTAGCTTTTCCCCTCTTACTAATATTTTAAATTCTGGTAGTCAAAGAAAGGAAAACTCTGTTATGTACTGGTGAGAATTACACACACGATTAAGTTCAATAAATACATATGCCCAAATGTGCATAAAACAGAGAATAATTCTTTTATAACTACTGAAACAGGGGTACCATCCTTTCCAAGACCTGTCTTCTTCCTTTTTATACTTATCACTGCATTTCATGCTCTTATTATTTTTCTCCGTATCACAGTTATTGCAATGACATTTATAAAGTGCATCATTAAGAAAATTAAATAACTGGTTGTCTGATTACAATCTTACTCTGAGCTCAATGTGGGGTTTTAAAGTCTTTTCCCATCTGCTGTCCCTGATTCCTTGTGGCAAACTGGTCTGCTCAAGGACTTAAAATAACTGAAAATTATGTTTTTCTAATGAAGAAACACAAAACTATTTCACTGCTTCAAAACAAATACAAAAGGAAAAAAAATAAAAGAATTAACAATAAACCTTATATGCCAACTGGCTACATATATCTGGAAATCAGAACTTTAGAACACAGCAGTTGCTGAAGGAACTTGAATATGAAATAATATTTCTTGATACCAAAGGTAAAAAAGCACCAGCAAGTACCCCTTTCATCTATCTTTTAAAACAACCTCTGTGTACAAACATATGGAGCAAATGTGCAAAAAACAAGTGTTGCTAAATTAGTGCATGAAAAAAGTATTGTAATTGCCTATCTTGACAAAAGAAATAGCACAATAAATCATATTCCTGCCTTCTTAAAAATAGGAAGTAAGCAATATTCTTATTCCCTTAAATCAGCTTTAAGTGGTTTATTTCCTACAATAACACAAATACTACATGGCAAGGATTAATAGATCTAAGAGACTTAGATGGCATGCTGTAGTAATTCCCAATAGCTGCTCCAGAGTGTTCACTGAGGCAAAATAAAAAAAAGCTTCTTTAAGCTATATTTCTACAAATTTAACTAACATATCTTTTTGATGTTAAAATATTATTAAAAGTAAAATGTAGGTGACTGCAAAGGATCATTTTTTATGCCTATTCATTCAACAATTAGTTACCGAACTCCTATTATGAGTCCAACTGTTCTAGAAGAGCAGCTAGCACTCCTGACGAGGTCCCTGGCACCGTGGAGCTTGCCCTCTGGGGGTAAGGCAGGAGGCAGCTCACAAGAGATAAACAAGTAAACATACCTTATGTCAGAGTTCTCAGCATGTTGGAGAAAAAGGCAGGGCAAATGTGCTGAGGGTTGGAGTTGCTCTTTTAACAAACGATGGTAGGAATAAGCCTCTCTGATAAAGGCAAAAAGGAGCAGAGAGATCTGCAGGAATACAAGCAGGGGGCATGCATTTTAGATGGAAAGGCGTTCCAGGAAGAAGAAAGAGCAAGTAGACACTGATGTGTTCTAGGAAGAGCAAGGTTTCTGGAACGGCCAGGGTAGGAGTAACAGAAATGAGGTCAGAGAGACAAGGTGGACTGATGGTTTGACCTTGTTGGGCTCTTACTCCACTGGAGGGTTTTAAGAAGTGTTATCTAATCTGACCTACACTTGAACACTCTCACCCTGGCTGCTACGTTTAGGGTAGAGTAGACCAGACGAGGACAGAGTAGAAGCAAGGAGGTCAGTTAAGAGGCGATACCAGTAACTCACAAGAGAGGGTGAGACTAGATTGCTTTTCAAAAGAGATCCAGAGAAAACACGAGATGTCCATTCAATAGCAATCATTTCAATATTGACTGTCTAATTTACTTCCTGGTGTCCCACATTTTTTCAGAAATGCTTTTAAGCGGAGACTTGTCTTAATTCCAGGTTTTTATTAGAAAGTGGTTTCAGTCATTTACTCCATCTTAATTTGTAGCTGGATTTTCTCCAGGACTTCCTCTTGGCTCAGGGGCTTCGATGACCCTGGTGTGTGGAAGCACAGCCCCCTGGGGAAAGGGCTGGCAGGAAGGGACTGTGCACAGGCTGTTGGAGCAGAATTAGAACAATGGCCTCACTTAGATTTTCTAATCTCTGAAGTGAGTTTTTAAAAGAGCTATTTTTTCCTTCTTTTTTCCCCCCAAACTTCTTGGTCTATCTGTGCTGCCCCTAAAGACAACCTGCTCCTTCACTTCTTTTACAATCCTCCTACTCCTCCAACCTCACACGTTATCTCTATCAACCTTGAAGCAGGCAATTTTCCCTAAAGAGCTCACCAAGCTCCGTGGCTTCACCCTTAGGCTTCTGGCTGCAAACATTACACCTCTATGCTGATACTTTCCTCAGCTGCAGATCTCAGTTTCTATCCCTCTACAAAATGTTGCTACCTTCTCTTCTCCCCTTCCTCCTCCTCCTCCTCCACGCCCCCGCCCCCCAACTGCTGATGTATAAATGCAGTGATGTCTGAATCCTACAGAGAAAAATCTGCCCTTCCTTTCATTCTCGATGTTGTGTAGTGGAACCACCATTTTCCCGCTTAGCTCATTACTTCCGTCCTCAGGAAGGACAGAAGGGAGGAAATAGCAATTCTAATTCTAGCATATCTCTCTGCATTTTATCCAGCAATCACTCAACCAGAAATCTCTGTGCTAGTAGCCAGATATTTCTGTGGTGGGAACTTTTTTTGGAGAACTCTGGAAGAGTGCGCACCAAATTCCTTTGTTTAGGCCACGCGACATTTTTGGTGGTAAGTACCCCTGAAGATTGCTATGTTGGAGGGAGTGTGTTCACGGCCAGACACACTGCTCACCAAACAGTTCATGTGGCTTCCTATACTTCCTGGACTGCTCTGTGGTTCGGCTGCAGCCTTGTGAGTAGCTCTGGCCTCTGCGTGTGGGTGGGTGTCACTGTTGGGATGAGGCGGTCAAGAGCAAGAGTGTCTCCTCCATCCCTCCTTCCCTTCAGCAGGGACTGTGGGCTTCCAGAGAAGGTGCCTACCTAATGGGGAGAGGTTGTCTGACCCACACTCGACCACAGACGGGAGAGAGAAAACCCCTTTATTTAGCTCAGTCAACAAGATCCCAGGATTTGTCTGACAGGACAGTAAGTCTTCATCATCCTGACTAAGAAAGATTGCTTGGTTATCCTGGTTAAATTGACCTTAAATGTGAAATAGATCACTTTAGTACTTCTGTCTTTCTAAAATTTGTCAAAAATGTTAATTTCCATTAATCTTTTCTTCCAGTGCCATCTTTAGGATGAGCACAGAAATTTATTTGCTTAGTAAAGAAAGTTACCCAAATCAAGATTCAAGAATATGTATCTGTTATTCTATTACTGGAGGATTTGGTAAGTCTTACAAAACAACATCGACTCTCTTTCTGTTAAAAAACATACATGTAATTTATACTTATATGTACACTCATACACACATATATCTATTTTGTTGTACTCTCTCTTAGCCTTTGCTTTCCAGGCCCAAAATGTCCTACGTTTAAAAGTTTCTCTTGTCCTGTTTCTATTAGTTGCTTTATTCCATTGTATCTATCCTGAGGTGTATCAGACCTACACATACAAAATGTTTGCAATAGACATATAATAAGGTTCTGTGTCTGGACTTCAGGTAAATTTTTGACTGAAGGTAACCACTGGATGTCAATTACAGGTCCCCTCATAGACACCTCTGAACTCCGTTCCCACCACAGTCTGAGCCAGGAGACCCTCCAGAGTCTCCCGCCGCACTCTAGCATGAGGGGGTAAACAGCCACCACATCACAGCACAAAGGCTTGCTGATCTATCTCCCTCCCCGAATTGTAACCCATGTGAAGTCGGATGCCAAGTTTGTCTTAGTGTCTGTGTGTCCCAGCACTTAATAGAGGACCACGTTTGTAACTGAAGCTCAGTAAACACTTATTTGCTCACTGAATGAAAGGACTGAGGAAAATTATTTCCAAGCTTTTTAAAGCTAATTCAAGACAACTACCTTGAAATATGACTTCTTGTTGTACGGGTTATGAACTTTTTCCTAGGTAAAGCTTCATAACTTGAATCAGATTTTCAAAGAAGTCTGGGTGCCCTTCAAAAACAGAAAATGTCACTGCTTTAAAGTCACACACGCACACACCAGGTTCTCAAACATTCGGCAATACATCCTTGCATTTGCCCATTTCAGCACTGCCCTGCCCACCTGCACAGAGCCCCACGAGTCTTCCCCGAGGACGCTAACCAATTTATTGACTCTTTCCTGCTAGAAAGCTTTGCATTCTCTAAAACCTGATATTTGACCAAGTGTTGGCTTTCTCCAGATTATTTGTAAAAGTGGTAAGTGAGCCGAGAGTTAATATCAATTCCTGAAGAAACGTAGTCCTTAAACTTCTCAACCTTTTCTTCTTACTATTTGTTTTCCTTTTTGAAAGTTTTTTTTTTTACCATAATTAATCCTTTTATCCAACTTTAGAAAGTGAAGATATATTTATTTTCTTCTTTGGTTATAGCAATTACATTGTTACATACTTTTGAGCAGGAAGGTGATAAATAACCTCTCAAGCATTCTTACTTTTAAAATCTTCATTTGTCAGATAAGCAAATTCCTTCTTTCTAACTAGGTATCTTCCTATCTCCTAACATATAATACACTAAAAAAAAGAGCTGTTTATATATTTTTAAAAAATCCATGCTTAACTCACTAATTGAATATAGTTCTTTTAAATCTTTAAAATAGAAAACACAATGTAAGAAATTTGAACATGAATAATTATGTTGTTTTCTTGCTAGATACGCAAAAGTTATTTAAAAAATTTGTGCCACTAGAACTCAATCATATCTGAGGGATTGAAAATCACCCTCAAAACAAACACACCTTCCCTGACTCTTCACACTGTGTATTCAGTAGCACACTGATAAGAAGGCATGGTATGATTTTATCAGGAAGTTTTTAATAAATATATTAATAACAGTAGAAAAACCAAAGCTAATTTTTAAGCCTTGAGATTATCCACCCCTCCATATGAAGGAATACAAAACATGAAAACATATACTCTTTACTTCTAGATAAGCTCCAAGAAGTTTATTAGGCTTTACCTGACAGGGTCCCCATTTGCTTTTCTGACTTAATCTCCTTTTAGGATCCCAGTTAATTCCTCCAACACACCAGTCTCCTTGATGTTCTTAAAAAATACCAGCATTGATTTTGTATCCTGTAACTTTCTTATATTTGTTTATTGTTTCTAATAATTTTTTTGTTGGAGTCTTTAGGATCATGCCAATTGCAAAACGGGGTACTTTTACTCCTTTATTCCCAATGTGGATGCCTTATTTCTGCCTAGGACTTCTAGGACTATGTTGAATGACAGTGGTGAGAGTGGGCATTCTTGTCTTGTTCCTGATCTTAGAGGAAAAGCTTTCAGTTTTTCACCATTGGGTATGACATTAGCTGAGGATTTGTCATATATGGTCTTTATTAGATTGGGGTATTTTCCTTCTGTACCCATTTCACTGAGTGTTTTAATATAAATGGATGTTGTATCTTATCAAATCCTTTGTGCATCTATTGATAAGAACATATAACTTTTATCATTTTGTTATTGTGCTGTATTACACTGATCCATTTGTATATGCTGAACTATCCTAGTGCTCCTGAAATGAACCCCACTTGATGGTGATATATTAATTTTAATGTATTGTTGTATTCATTTGTTACTTTTTTTTAAGATTTTATTTTTTAGAGACAGGAAGGGAGACAGAAAGAGAGGGAAACATCAATGTGTGGTTGCCTCTTGTAGGCCCCCTACTGGGGACCTGGCCCATAACCCAGGCATGTGCCCCCGACAGGGAATCGAACCAGTGACCCTTTGATTTGCAGGCTGGTGCTCAACTACTGAGCTGCAGCAGCCAGGGCCATTTGTTAGTATTTTGTCTAGGATCATTACATCTGTATTCATCAGAGATACTGGTTTGTAATTTGCAAACAACAGCTCTGACAAGAGCTTCATATTCAAAATATATGAAGAACCCATACAACTCAGCATCAAACAAACAACCCAATTAAGAAATGAGCAGAGAACCTGAATAGACCCTTCTCCCAAGATATACAAATGGCCAACTGATATATGAAAAGATGCTCAACTTCACTAGCTATTAGGGAAATGCAATAAAAACAATGAGATACCACTTCACACCTGTTTAAATGGCTATTATCAACAAAACAGGTAATAACACATGTTGGAGAGGTTGTGGAGAAGAAGGAACCCTCATTCATGTGGGTACAGCCACTACTATGATATATGCGTCCCTATGTTCACTGCAGCATTATTAACGGTGGCCAAGACAGGGAAACAACCACAGTGTCCTTTGATAGATAACTGGATAAAGATGTGGTACAAAGGTACCACGGAATACTACTCAGCCCTACCAAAAGGTGGAATACTGCCATTTGTGTCAATGCAGATGGACTTTGAGAATATCATGCTAAGTGAAATAAGTCAGAAAAAGCTAAGAACTACATGATTTCACTCATATGTGGGATATAAAACTGAAACTCACACACATACACACACACACAACAGTTTGGTGGTTACCTGAGAGGGGGCTAAAGAGGGTGGTAAAAGGTGAAGGGAGACAAACAAGTGGTGACGGGAGATGATTTGACTTTGGGTGGTATAATATACAGATCACATATCATAGGAATGTACACTTGAAACCTATATAATCTTATTAATCAACGTCACCCCAGTACATTTAATTAAAAATATACATAACAGTATACTCATGCCTCAGGACTCAGTCTTCAACCTTCTTCCCTCATCTATCTGCAAGGCTCACTCATTATCCCCCCATCTCGTCCATGTCTGTCCTGTGGCGAGGCCTTCCTTCACTTCTTTACTTAAAACTGTATAGCTCCTCATGCCCCCTGCCACCACCTTTCCTCGCTTCCTTGTGGATTCCAACGACACACAAGTAAACCTGAGCTGCCCAGTATGGTGGCCACAGCCACAGGACTATGAGTCACTTGAAGCGGAGAGTCCAGACGGAGACAAGGAGAACTGGAAAGCACACAGTGACCTCAAAGACTTTGCAGACAGAGCAGCATCTGATTGCTGGTACACTCACATTAATTACATGTTAAAATTAAAAGTAACAATTTCAAATTAATACTTTGAATACATGGGTTAAATAAAACATATTATTGAAGTCACTTTCAGATACTTAAGTTCCACGTGTGTCCTGCTACCACGCCTGTTGGACAGCACTGTCAAAACTCTTCAGGCATCTCACATCCCTTAAACTTTTCTGTTTCCTTTTTCCTCTTTCTGTGATTCTGATCGGATATTTTTTCCAGTTCACCAATCCTGTTTTCTGTTTTTCTAAATTGAATAACCATTATTTTACCTATCAATTTAATTCCATATTTTGTATTTTCCAATTCTAAAATTTCCATTTGATTTTTTATAAATTCTAATTTCTCCGGCAAAACACCTCAGATTCTCATCTACTTTTTCTTTTCCTTCATTTTTTATTATTGTTATTCTATTACAGCTGTCCCAATTTTCCCCCTTTGCCCTCTTCTGCCCAGCACATCTCCTCGCTCCCACGGCCAATCCCCACACTGCTGTCCATGCCTACGGGTCATTCCCCCTTTATTGTGTTTAAAATTTCAATCTCTGTTAAAGTCCTGGTCCAATAACTCCAATGTCTGGATCATCTGCATATCCATTTTGTGTGTGTTCATATGTCCCATCTCTTGACAGGCCTAGACATGTTTTACTGAAATCTCGACATTATGGATATACTAAAAAACAAGACAAAACAGACCAAAAAACCCATAGGATGCCCCAGATAATACTGAGGGCTCGCACTTTCCTCTCCTAAGAGCGAGCGCCTTTACCCAGCAGGGACTGAGCTGACCCTGAGCTAAGTTGCACTTTCAGTACGACTCTGGCTACGCGGACTGGCCCCCGTCCCTAGGGCGTAGCCCTCTAGAATTTCTGAGTGATCGCCCAGCAGGTTGTTAGCCCTTCAACAGGATGTTTTCTTGCTTAGACTGTTAGCCTTGTGCAGCTCCTCACGGCCCACAGCTTCAGAATGCAGTAAATGTTGTAAAGGGGAGACTGGCTCCCTTGTTGCCATTCCGGCCGGCACGGCTGCCATAAACCCGGCTGGTTTTGCTGCTTCCGAGGAGCTGACCTGTTTCTGGGGCCACGTTCCCAGGCTTAGCAGCTGTGGGTATCATCTCACAGGTGCAGGTACCTACCTCACCTTCAGGGGTGCGTGAAAGACGCACTTCTCCCCGGATGTCACTTCCTTTGGATGACTTGTGGGTTTTCACTGGCATTCTAGTTGTTGCTGGCAGAGATGATGACCTGCTACCAGCTCAGCCCCCACAAGTGTGGTTTACTGTTTTTCAAAGAACACTTCACCACCCATGTTTTTTATTTACTTAGTTTATCATCTTTTTCTTTAGTAGAATGTAGCCTTCTTTCAAGAAGGCTAGCGGCTTTTGCGTATTTTTTTCACATCTGCATCCTCAGTTCTCAAAAAATGTGGAAAGAATAAAAAATTAATTTATAGTAAATGCATTGTAAGATTTATAAAAAACCTGAATAAAACTGATTCTAAGTAAAGATAAACTATTTGTCTACCTAAGAAATAGATTTATTTAATCAGCATTTACTGGCCCTTACTATGTGCCAAACAGTATCTTAAGGATTGAGCATTTAAAATTGAATACAATGTATTCCCTATCCCTCAAAAACAGACTAGCAAAAAATAGAGATAAAAAAGTACTTTCCCGATATGACAAGAAACCAACAATGGATTTTAAACATACGAAGACCCTAAATAATAACAACCCCCTTCCAAAGTTTCTGTGGGAAGTTACACCCTTATTCTCTCGACGCCCTCTGATTCTGCTCAGAACAATCTGTCATTTTTTCTGTAATTGCCTTCAGGGCCTGCAGCATTTTTGTTTTTAATGGTGGAAAAAAGAAAAATCCCCTTGAAAGTAGATTTGACTTTAGAAAACAATCAGAAGCCCTTTGGAGTGAGGTCTGATTAAAAAAGACTCATACAATCAATTCCGATCAATGAGGGAAGGCTGAAGTAAATGAGACTGCTTTTCTTGTGTGGTTTGTAAGCTGGCTATGAAGGCAACTTCGAGAAACTAAAAATTATGAGTAAAAATACTGCTGAAATAAGCATTTCAGTGTTCTGTTTCATTATTTTAGTACTGTGGTTAAAAAAGTAATTTTCAGATTATACAATGCCTGTTTAAAGGGGAGACTTAAAGAATAGCTAGAAGAATGAGCATATTAAGAATACAAAAAAGTACTTAGGAATTGTTATAGTAAATGAAATTATTTAGATTTCACAAAGCATGTATTTCATAGCTTAGAATGCAGCACTTCCTGTGCTAATATGATCAAGCAGGTCTTTCATAACCAACAATTCTATTTTGTGTTTCATGACACTGAACTGATGCATCCACCACGCATCATGGTTTTCCTCATGCCCTGCTGTGATCCACTTAAGAAGATACATGAATGTATAAATTGTTTACATCTTACAATCCAGAATCACCCTCAAACTTAAACTTAAGAGGATATTAAATAACAATCAACGGGAAAGGAAAAAGCTACCTTTTCCTATTTTCAGTAGAGGAGTTACCAGATCAAACAGGGAAGAAAAAGAAACATTGATAATATAGATAAAAAACTACAAAACCAAAAGTTGGCTGTAAATAATGGTGATTAAGTCAATCTATTTCTTAATATCCTTTACAACATGTTGTAACATTTTAATTTATAAACAGCTGGAGGATACAAAATAAACAAACGCTCGAAAGTGTCCCTAAGTCATACGTCACCACTTTAGGATGCTATTTCTTCTGTTAACTAGATTCCTGGCCAAAAGAAGGTTCAACTAGGAGAGATCTGCTGCTAATGAGAAATAAGGTAGCTGCTGAGAGATCACCTTTTTTCCTTCTCCTTTTCCTCCTGTTAGTCATTCTCAGATCACTACTGATAATTTACTTATATTAGCATTTTTGCCAATAAAGATAGCTAAATTGAGTTCTTCAAATTGAAACTACCAACAAAAATGTTAATATTTTATACTAGCAACACATATTTCTGTATGAATATTTTGAGTGAATAGAATTGACGCATACAAATGCAAAGAAGTAATTATAATTATATATTAGTAGCTACTGTGGCAATAATTTCAGAAAATGGTTATATCCATCTCTCTGAGAAAACAGACTTGAACACAAAATGAAGTCATATTCATTACATGAAAGAAGTGATTAAAACCTAGTAGGAAAGCCAGTTAAATGTGCTTCTACCACGCTCCAAGTTTAAGTTTTAATGCATTTAAAAATGTTTCTGGTCTCAAAAACACTGAACCACAGAACTCCCCAAGAGAACAACACCCTGAAGGGAAAAGCAATTAAAATATGGATTGACCAGCAATCAGTAATCGTTATTTGGTACAGTAAATGCAGTATGCTGGCAGCTGATTAATTTAGAAATTGGTTAAATATCTGGAAAACAGGTTTTCCTTAAGTTAAATGTGAAAGCTCAGAGAATAAAATGGAGTTCCTCACAGTTACCATATAGCAGGAAGAACACTGCCGAATAAGGCTTTAGGAAGTTAAAACTGGGTGAACATATTAGAGTCAATTGGAATCAAAGGGATTGAAGTAGAAAATCTGGTATATGTTAGAAGAGCTGATGATACATTTTATGTCAAGGTTTAATATTTCTGTGAAGATAGTTTAAATAAAAAGTACAATTCAAAAAAAGCGTTTTTATAAAATTCATCAGCTAGAAGAAATGAAAATTAATTACTAAACCAGTGAGACTAGAACTCCCACAGACTCCCTCACTGGCGGCATCTTTCACCGTGGCCCGTGTTCCCGGCCTTCCTTCCTCCCCCCACCCCGATGAACTGTCCAAGCTCTGACGGGGTCGGCTGCCCCACTTGCCTCCCGGGCCTCAGAACCTCTCATGCCAGAGCAAGGCTCCAGCAACCCTCATCCTTGTCTACCATCACCGGTTTGCCCCATGCCACTGAGTTGTTCTCTTCAGTAAACAAACACGCTACTACTTCTCTCATCTTAAAAACAAACAAATGCCCTTTCCTTGCCTCCAGTTCTTCCTCCAACTTCTAATCCATTTTTCTCCTTCCTTTCACAGCAAACTTCCTTGAAAGAGTCATCTATACTCTTAGTTTCTGATTTACCTTATTCCTTCTGGAGCCCATTTCAATCAGGTAATGGTGCTCCCCACGGCACCCAAAATGTTTCTTCTCAAGGCCCACAGGCACCTCCCACTGACAAATCCAATGGTCACTCCTCAGGTCCTGCCTTACTTGACCTCTCAGGCAGTGCTGGGCACAGCTGCCACTGTCTTTTTCCTGAGGTTTCCTTCCTGTGGCTCCCAGGACATCAGCCTTGCCCAGCTTGCCTTCTCAGCGTCCTGGTGTGTCCTCCTCATCACCTGCAACCCCGAATGTTAGCAAGTCTTGGGGCTCAGCCCTTGAATATCATCTCTTTTCCATCCACACTTATTTCCAAAGCAATCTATGCCAGTCTCTTTCTTTAAATATCATTTGACTGCTAATAATTCCAAACTTTATATCTCCATAGCCCTGACCTGTTTCTGGAATGCATTTTCTAAATATTTTAAATAAGATGTATTGTTTTATAATCACCCTTGCCCCCACCCTCAAACCTCAAATAAAAACACTGCTTTTCTTCTGGATTAAAACAAAAAACTATTTGTTGTGAACAATTAAAAATTAATTTTATTGGAAACACCTTTATTGACATATATGATTTTTCTTAATTGCTAGGTATGAAGGATATGAAAATGAAGAAACTAAAATAAATCACCAGATCCTCCATAACCATATATTGTCATTCTCTGTCTCTCTGTCTCCATATATATGTGTTTTGTTTCACGCTGGTATATTTATTATTTCAGGCACATAAAAATTCATTAAAATCTATGAAATAATGAATATACTCAAGTGAAACAAAACCTGATAAAGTTTTTAAATGTGTATATATCTTTTATACCTTTTTATATTTTTAATGAATAGCTTTTATTTCTGAGGAAGTCTCTAATTTTATAGACTGATTAGTTGAATATGATTTACTTTTGTTTGGTTGGTGTTTTCAAAAATAATATATCAATGACAGTTAAGGTAGAAAAGTTATATTAAAAAATACTGAAAACCTGTTTATAACAGATTTCAAGTAAAGGAATAAAAAGTGTTACTTCCATTGTACTTCCTACATTTAAAGGTAGTTAAAAATTGACAACAAATGCTAGTCAAACTGAAATGTGAAAAAAGCATGCAATTTAAAATATGGGAGTAAGAGGGGAGAAGGGAGGGAATTTCAGGGAGAAAGTGGAAGGGTTTACAGGAATAAGTATAAAGGACACATGGACAAAAACTAGGGGGGGTGGAAATGGGAGGGGGGTGGGGAGGGCTGGGGCAGTGGGCTGGGCTGGGAATAAAAGACAGAAAACTGTACAAGAACAACAATAAATTAAAAAAAAAAAAAGACAGAACCACTGTGATGTCAGTATCACTGTGATGCCCTGAGGGATCTCTTGGCTATTGATTAGGAAATTACCTGTTTGAACTGCTGTATCTTAAAGATTTGTCAGTAAGGAAGTTTGTAGGACTTCATACCATAAATATAAGATTTAATGATTGAAAAACATTAAAAAAAAAAAACAACCCAAAACAAAGAACTTATATGTACCACCCTTGGACATAAACTAAGTGGAGGGAATGCTGGAGGGTGGGGGGTGCATGGCTGAGGGGGATAAAGGGGAGAAAAAATTGGAACACTGTAATAGCATAATCAATAAAATATACTTAAAAAATATGGGAGTAGATTAGGGATATATTAATACGACTAAGACTCAACTATCAAAACAACATAGAATCCAATTTCCATGGAATTTGAACTCAATTGTTACTTACTCAATTACTGTAAAACAATGAAGAAATAGAGAGCTTGCTCAGTTAAAAATGCAGTTAAGAACATGTGCTGTGAATGGCGGCTGTATCTCATCTGAGCTGTGCATGCACGGGGATCTGAGTTTTAGTTCATCTGTACAATGAAAATAATACCGGCTCCCATGTTGTGATTATTTTGATTATTGAGTGAGATAATATATCTAAATATCTTAGCCTAGTTCACAACCTTTACACTAAGGGCTTAACAAATGTTAGCTATTCTTGGCATTATATTCAATTTTCAGACTTGTTTACTCCATCTTATTTTTTCCTAAGGTACTTTTACTTACCAAAGCTAGTCAAATGAATAAATAACAAAAATAATTAAAACAAAGAAAACATTTACACTGAGCTATGAATTCTGCCTGAAAATTTTAAAACAACACAGTTTATTACAGGTAACAAAGCTCTACGTTGAAATCAGTTTGTTCTGTCAAAAACAGCGGTGGCAGGAGAGACTCCCAGGGTCCTAGAACATACACATACCCACCCACCCAGGAATCAAAACCAGAAGGGCCTAGTTTGCTTGTGGGGGGCGGGGGAAGTGACTGAAAGCTGGCTGAGAGCCGAGCAAGTGGCATTGTTCCCTCTCAGACTCCTCCCCAACATACAGCTCCACAAGGCAGCAAAGAGGGTTGCTTGACTATGAATACCCAAGGCTCCATCCCCTACTGCATAACAGGTGTGCCTAGACAATGAAATATGGACCATGTTCCCATGTCAAGTTAAAGGAGTTCATCATCACCAAGCCCTTATTATATAAAATGTTAAGGGGACTTATCTTAAGAAAAAGAAGATAAAAATTATAAACATTAAAATGACAACAAACTCATAACTATCAACAACCAAACCTAAAAAAAAAAAACAAAAACTAAGAGGCATAAATGGTAGGTACAAAATAGACAGGGGGAGGTTAAGAATCGTATGGGAAATGGAGGAGCCAAAGGACTTACATGTATGACCCATGGACATGAACTAAGGTGGGGGAATGATGGTATGAAGGGGAGGGTACAGGGCAGAGGGGAATAAAGGGGAGAAAAATGGGACAACTGTAATAGCATAATCAATAAAATATATATCTTAAAAAAAAACCTCCAAAAATAGAACTAAGCAATGAAGAGATAGCCAACCTATCAGAAGCAGAGTTCAAAACACTGGTAATCAGGATGCTCACAGAAATGGTTGAGTATGGTTGCAAAATAGAGGAAAAAGTGAAGGCTATGCAAAGTGAAATAAAGCAAAATGTACAGGGAACCATCAGTGAAAAGAAGGAAATGGGTACTCACATCAACAATTTGGAGAAGAAGGAAGAAATAAACATACACCAGAACATAAAGAAGAAACAAGAATTCAAAAAAAAAAAAAAAATGAGGAGAGGCTTAGGAACCTCTGGGACAACTTTAAACATTTGAAAATCTGAATCATAGGGGTGCCAGAGAAGAGGAAGAGCAAGAAATTGAAAACTTATTTGAAAAAATAATGAAGGAAAACTTCTCCAATCTGGCAAAGGAAATAGACTTCCAAGAAGCTCAGAGAGTACCAAAGAAATTAGTCCCTCAAGGAGGGACACCCAAAGCACATGATAATTACATTACCCGAGATTAAAGATGAGGGAAAAAAATTAAAAGCAGCAAAAGAAAAGGAGATAGTTACCTACTCAGCTGATTTCTCAAAAGAAACCTTATAGGCAAGAAGGAGCTGGAAAGTATTCAGTCATGAAAGGCGAGGACCTACATCCAAGATTACTCTATCCAGCAAAGCTATCATTTAGAATGATAAAGTGCAGGTAAAGTGCTTCCCAGATAATGTCAAGTTAAGCAAGTTCGTCAGCACCAAGCCCTTATTAAATGAAATGTTAAAGGGACTTATCTAAGAAGAAGATCAAACTATGAACAGTATAATGACAACAGACTCACAACTATCAACAACTGAACCTAAAACAAAACCAAAAACAAACTCAGCAAACAATTAGAACAGGAACAGCATCACAGAAATGGAGATCACATGGAGGAGAGTTATCAGTGGGGAAGGTAAAGGGGGAGAATGGGGGGAAGTACAGGGAGTAAGAAGCATAAATGGTAGGTACAAAATAGACAGG